>PVJC01018065.1:0-31757 GCA_004026665.1 Murina feae | reverse complement strand
AATTGAAACTTTGTTGCCTTGAGTGGAGGCTTAGTCAGGCAACGAAGCCTTCTGTTTGCTTCAGCTCCATGGCTTCTATAATTGAAACATTGTTGCCTTGAGCAGAGGCCCAGCCAGCCTAGGTAGGCAGTTTCAATTCCATCACTGGTGCAACAGAAGCCTCCTGTTTGCTCTAGCTCTGTGGCTGCCGGCCGCCATCTTGGCTGGGTTAATTTGCATACAGCTGCTCTGATTGGCTGGTGGGCATGGCTTGGCTGGTGGGCGTGGCTTAGGTGTCTCAGAGTGATGGTTAATTTGCATATTACTATTTTATTAGATTAGAAGATTGCTGAGAGAAAAATAGTAAGACTAGAATAAATCAAAAGTTGTATCTTCATGGATTGGAGGCCTCAAGATGTCAATTCTCCTCTAAAACAAATTGATCTATAGACTCAATGTACTCCCAATCAACATATCTCAGCAGGCTTTTATGTTTCCAAATAGAGGCACAGTGCGTGATATTTGTGCACACTGTGGGGGGGGGGGGGGGGGAAAGGGTCCCTCAGCCTGGCCTGCACTCTCTCACAGTCCGGGACCCCTTGGGGAATGTCTGCCTACTGGCAGGCAGTCATCTCCAGAGGGGTCCTAGGGGTCCTTAGTGCTGCTGTGGAGGTGGGAGAGGCTCCTGACACCACCACTGCGCTCATAACCTGTGAGCCCAGCTTCTGGCTGAGTGCTGCTCCCCCTGTGGGGGCGTACTGACCACCAGGGGGCAGTTCCCATATTGAGCATCTGTACCCTGGAGGTCAGTGCACGTCACAGTGACCAGTCATTCCGCCGTTCAGTCAATTTGCATATTAGCCATTTATTATATAAGATAACTCCATAGTAAAATTTATATAGAAGTCCAAAGGACCTAGAGTTGCCAAAAGAATTTTGAAAAGGAAGAACAATATTGGACAACTTAAGTGACTTTCTTTCAAGACTTACTTTAAAAATACAGTAATCAAGATTGCGTAGTATTGGCTTAAGACACATTAACCAATGGAGCAGAAAAAAGAAAGGGTCCTATATATGAGACCTGGCACACTTGGATATCCATATTGTTAAAAAAACAATCTTCCTCTCATACATAAAAATTAACTTAAAATGATTCACAAACCCTAATGTAAGCATTAAAATATGAGAATCCTAAAAGAAAACAGAGAAAATTTTAGTAAACGTGGCTTAATATTTCTTATTATGAGGCAAAACCATAAAATATAGGGTGTTCCCCCAAAATGATACACATCCATTTTTGATAGCTTAATTGATGTTTCTTTCTTTTTAGATTTAACCCATTGGAATTATTATTCAAAGTGTGCATACATATTTTGGGACAACCTGTATCTTAACAATGATAAATTGGACTTCATCAAAATTTAAATTTATCTTCTTCAGAAAGTACTAAGAAAAAAAAAAGGCAAGTAAAGACTAGGAGAACATAACTTAAAATATATATTTTATACAGGACTTATCCAAAAATAGAGGTCAAATGGCAAATAAGCACATGAAAAAATGCTCAAAATTATGTAGAAAAATGTAAAGTAAAAAACCACAATTAGAAACTACTACATACTCACTAGAAAATCTAAAATTAAAAAAACAAAACAAAAAACTAGCACCATCAAGTGTTGTTGAGGGTGTAAACTTTCATACGTGGCTGATGTAAATGCAAATTGGGAAAGCCACGTTAGAAGACAGTTTGGCAGCCCCTCATACAGTTAAACATACATTTATCATATGACCCAGCAACTCTACTGCTTGATATTTATCCCAAAGAAATGAAAATGTATAACCACACAAAAACTTATTTTATATGAATGTTCATAGTAGCTTTACTCTGTTCATCATAGCTTTACTCATGATAATTAAATAAATGCCATCAACTGGACGACTTAAGTAACTTTATTTCAAGGCTTACTTTAAAAGTACAGTAATTAAGAATGTGTAGCATTGGCTTAAGACACATTAACCAATGGAGCAGAAAAAAGAAAAGGTCCCATATGGTCATATATGGTAGGACAGCCAAACAATGAAATACTACCCAGTATTAAAATGGAACAAACTTCAAGTATCCTATAAAATAAAACCCTAATATACAAATCAACCAAATGATGGAATGACTGGTCACTATGATGCACACTGACCGCCAGGGAGCAGATACTGAATGCAGGAACTGGCCCTGGTGGTAGGTGTACTCCTACAGGGGGTGTGCCACTCAGCCAGAAGCCAGGCTCATGGTGGTAAGGAGCGAGGGGGGTCTCAGACTGTGAGAGCCCTGGACTATGAGAGGGATATGTGACTGCCAGCTATGGCCCAATTCCTGACAGGGTGTAGGCCAGGCTGAAGGACCCCCCCTTCCCATCCAGTGCACAAATTTTGTGCACCAGGTCTAGGATGTAATAACAAGGATGAATCTCACAAGTAAAAGGAGTGAGATATAAATAACTACATATTGTATGATTCCAGTTTAAGAACTTCTAGAAAGGGTGAAACCAAAGTAGAGCAGTGGTTACCAGAACAAGGGGTAGGGAAATAAGGATTGAATGCAAAGGGCAATAAGAAACCTTTTAAAGGATGGGATGTTCTTTATTATGACATGGTCCCTCAGCCTGGCCTGCATCCCCTTGGGAATTGGGCCTAAGCCGGCAGTCATACATCCCTCTCACAGTCTGAGGCTCTCACAGTCTGAGACCCCCTTGCTCCTTACCGCCTGCCTGACACAGTTATATGGTTGTACCATCACCATTATCAAATCCTACACTTACAATGGATAGGTTTTATATATATGTAAATATCTATCTATCTATATATCTAAACTAATAAAAGTGTAATATTAAAATTAACCATCTCTTCAGGATGGGTAAGCCATGCCCACCAGCCAATCAGAGAGACTGTATGCAAATTAGCTTAGCAAACATGGAGGCCGCCACTCACGGACCTGAGTAAACGGCAGCTTCCATTGCAGCAGGAGTGAAACTGAAACTTTGCCACCCGCTTGGCTTATCCTGGCTCAAGGCAAAACATATTTGCAACAAAATATCAATCATAGAAGTGTCCGCAGCTGAAGGAAACAGCAGGCCTGGCCTGACTACTAAGGGTAACATTGTGTCATTATAGAAGCATGAGGGGAAGCAGAGAGGTGGTTTGTTACTAGGCCTCAGCTTAAAGGAACAGTGCATCAATTATAGAAGATCAACAAACCCCAGAAACCTGCTACCAGCCAGCCTTGCTGGGACATTGGGTCAATGGGAGCTGTGGGCAGCCTTAAAGCCTGAAAGCGCCAATCAGCCCGTCACCCAGGCTGGCCACACCCCAATGGGATGAGGGACACCACTGGGGGGCTTGGCCAGCCTGCAAACAGCCATCAGCCCCTCACCTAGACTGGCCAGGTACCCCAGTAGGGACCCAAAACCTGAAGGGACTGTGGGCAGCCTGCAAACAGCCATCAGCCCCTCACCCAGGCTGGCCACGTACCCCAGTAGGGACCTAAGACCTGAAGGGGCTGTGGGCAGCCTGTAAATGGCCCTCAGCCCCTCACCCAGGCTGGCCACACCCCCATGGGGTCAGGGTCCCCACTGGGCGGCTTGGCCAGCCTGCAAACAGCCATCAGCCCCTCACCCAGGCTGGCCAGTCACGCCAGCAGGTGGACATCCCCAGAGGGGTCCCAGACTGTGAGAAGGCACAGGCCAGGCTGAGGGACCTCCCGAGTGCACAAATTTTTGTGCACCGGGTCCTTAGTATATATATAAAAGCCTAAACAACTATTACAACGGGATGACTGGCTGGTAGCTATGATGCACACTGACCACCAGGGGGCAGACAATGCAGGAGCTGCCCCCTGGTGGTCAGTGCGCTCCCACAGCCAACCTCCCTTGGTTCCTCCCCCTCCCTCCACCCCCAGGCCAAGGGTGTGCTGGGCCTCTAGTGTGTGTGTGTGTGTGTGTGTGTGTGTGTGTGTAACTAAAAGGTATTGATATATATATATATATATATAAAAAACCTCAACACTGTTGACAAAAAAAGAGACATTCAATATTCCCTTTATGTGGAATAAAGCTATATACACTAGTCCATACAATAACACTACAAAGTAGGCTACGAGAAATAGGTAATTTTTAATTATAAATAAAAATCAAAATTACCTAAATTTATCTATTTATTTTACATAAAATTATATCTCTTCTTTCTGATATTTAGAAAGGTTGGGTCATTCATGGACACCTGAATTCTGACTCTTAGGTCAACATCCTTCCTAATAACTTTGCATTCATAAACATATGTCACTGAATTCTCATGGAAATCCCAGGAGGTGCTGGGTTATATATTTATTATCCCTGTTATGGATGAGATAATTCCAGGCAGACAAATGGGGAAGGTTAATTTTGCTGCATTAATCCTCTCATTACCAAATTATACTATTGTAACTAGCTATTATACCAGTGTCATGATGATACTGATTAACCAAATGAAAGAACAAAAGTCTAAAATAGGAAGTAAGTGCATTGCTATTTTTAAATTAACTAATAGAAAGAGTTAACTGTAGAGAACTCAAGGTAGAATCGATAAATCAGAAGTATTCTGAGACCCCCCTATTTTTCAAATATTGAATAAAATGAAACTTTAAACTGCTCAGAAAATATGCCTGGATTTCTACTTATTGTACAGACTTATTTATTTTTACCGATTTTGAGAGAGAGAGGAAAGGAGAGGGAGAGGGAAAGAAACATCAATGATGAGAGAGAATCATCCATTGGCAGCCTCCTGCACGCCCCCTACTGGGGATCAAGCCCCAAACCTGGGCATGTGCCCTGATGGTGACGTCTTGGCTCATGGATTGATGGATGGACACTCAATCACTGAGCAACACAGGCCAGGCTGCACAGACTAATTTAAAAAGCTCTATAAAATCTACACATTGAGGGTCAATCTTATCACAGTAAGTTTGACAACTCAGTAATCTAAGTCATAGCTTTTCAGTATAATTTTCTATAGTAAATCACATTTAGGATTTTCTTATAAATTCATTTATTCTCATTGACTTTAAAGCTTGTAACTGACTACTATGTCACATAATACATAGATAATGTTCTGTGAAATTTAAATAAACAGACATGCTATTTTTTGGCTAATTAAATTCTATATGCAAATATAATCATATTGCATATTTACCAAATGACAATCATGTGAAAGAAACCATTAGAGATCCCAGCTTCACATTACTTCAGAATGTTCATTATGTATTTAAAATAAGTAAAAGCACTCTTTTATTTTTTCAGTTGATATTCAATGTTATTTTATATCAGTTTCAGGTGTACAGCATAGTGGTTAGACATTTATATAATTTACAAAGTGATACTCCTGATTATTCTACTACCCATCTGGCACCATACATAGTTGTCACAGTACTAGAGGCCCAGTGCATGACACTGGGGAGGGGGAGAATCCCCTCAGCCCAGCCTGTGTCCAGGACCCCTCGGGGCATGTCCACCTGCTGGCTTAGGCCTGATCCTTCCTTGCTTCTTAATGCTCGCCTGCTTACTGCTCCTTACCGTTCAGCTCACTGCTTCTTAGTGCTGCTGAGGAGGTGGGAGCCATGAGCCCCGCTTCTAGCTGAGCAGCACTCACCCTATGCAAGCACACTGACCACCAGGGGGAAGCTCATGCATTGAGTATCTACCCCCTGGTGGTCAGTGCACGTCATAGTGACCTTTCTGCCGTTAGGTCTATTTGCATTTTAGCCTTTTATTATATAGGATTATTGACTATATTCCCTTAAGAAATGTGACTATTTTCTTACTACTAATTTGTATTCCTTAATCCCCCAAAACCCCTCCCATCTGGCAACTTTGTTCTCTGTATCTATGAGTCTATTTCTTTTCTATTCACTTATTTTGTTCTTTTGGATTCCACCTAAGTGAAAATCACCTGGTATTTAAAACTAGCTTGTATTCTCATGTAACTAAATGTTATTAACTATACAGTAAATTTTCTTAGTAAAAGATCACTAGATGAGGAGCCACAGTCAGGAAATCTGAACTATAAAATTTATTTTCTGTCACAAAAGAAATAATGTAACTTCTTTGTACTTAGGTTTGCTTAGTTTTAAGTAAACTATATATACATAGAGAAAAGCACAGAGATTGAAGAGGGTAAGTCATGACCCAGCCACATAAAGTGGAAATGTGTGAAGTGCCAACATCAAAGGAGGCATGTTTGGGTTATTAAACTGTTTGTATATTAAAATGAAATACTAAAATGTAAATTTCACTGTTTTTATTTTATTATATTTCAGTATTTAATCTGTAAAGACTGTCACTCAAGAAATTACATCATAAAGAACACAAACTTTAAAAGAGGAGATTACCTTTATATAAGTAACAACAGAGAGCAATCAAAGTCAGACTGCTTAATTCTTCCTTGATTTCTGACTGAAAATGGGAGATGGGGGGTGGGAGACAAGAAACTCACCTTTGCCTGCAGGCTGAGGCACTGCAAATCCAGGCAATAAGAAGGGCGCCCCTGTGGTAATACCAGCTGGTTTTAGTTCACTGACACCATATGTTGTTAGGGAAGTTATCAGATTAACCAGATCTTTCAAGGCATCTTTGGATTCTGCCTCTTTTGCTTGTTCCAATCTAGGAAGAGTAGGATTTAGCAAATATTTTTTCTAGTTATATTCTCAAATTTAATACAGAAATGTTCAATATTTATATGCAGTAAATAAACGTATCAAATGCTCCAGGACGTATCTTCTTGCATTTTCCCCCATATAAAAACACATTTTTTTAGAATCTACAAATTTTAAGACATTATGGTGTATTTGAAAAAAATACACCAACAGTTTAAAGACCTGATATCAATGTTGATTTTGCCACTAGCAGTGCTATTTTAGGTAAATCACTAATCTTTGGTATAAAGTGTCTATAAAATAATTAGATTAAATATCTCTTAAATTCCCTAAAGCTCTAAGGTAATAGAGTTTCACTGTTTACAAGCAAAACCCTTATTAACTATTTCTTTCCTAAGATATTTTCTCTGTTAATAATTTTAAAAAATGAATTTCTTAGGGAAGGATTTTTCATCTGTATTTCATTAATTAATTCAGGTACTCTATTAGAGGGCATTTACATAAAATTATGAGAGGCTAACAATTTTTTAAAACAATCTTAATTCCTTTAGAGGAACATTGGAGTGATCATAGAATCATCTTTTGATTGTGGCTTTATTGAGAATATACAATGGGGTGCAAAACATAGTTTTTAAAGAATAAGATTTATTGGGGAACCCGTCAAAAGAACTAATTGCTCCCATTCAAATAAACTTGAAGAATGCACAAAAGTAGAAGAAAAAAGTATGCTTAGCCTCACAACTCAAAGACATACTAATATTCTGATATATTTTTAAACATCTTTTTAAATGTGGAAGTCCTGTTTTAATAAGTTATTTTCATACCATATGCAGAATTTTATAACCTTTCTCCCCCCCCCCATTTGCTAATGTTATACAGGTTTCTCCATGTTAGTATAAACACTCTCCATACATATGCTTTTAATGGTCATGGAGAACCAACCAGATTTGGGGAGAGGGAAGTTGGACACTAGTGAAACTCAGAGTATAGGAGCACTAACATACATAAAGGGTCATCTAAACTTAAGATTATATCTTTAGGATACAATCTTAAGAGACATTATTATGTCAAAGAAATGATTATTCTGAGGCTTCTGATAATAACTGGTCAACCTGTGTTCTCAAAGGTTTGCACCAATTAATAACCTCCTAGTAATATGAAATAGTTATTTCATCAATTTTCAGATGTCCTTGTTTGTAAATTATGATATATATGCAAAATTATATTCTTCAGGGTTGCCTAGTATTAAGTAATAGCATATTGGAAATAAAATGTTTAAAAATAGTGCTTATTTACAATAGATCAAATGACTTAAAAATAACTAATGACCCTGGGCACAACTAGTGAGGCATGAATATCTTTTTCCTAGTAAATTTGTAACCAATCACTTTCTATACATGCATGGAACATTTGGTATTGAAAAGGAGACTAGTAAAACATTTTAGATTAACTAATTTGCTTTATATATTTGTAAAGGTCTCACTCAATCTAATTATTCTTGTTTTTAACTATATTAATAACAATGCCAAATTACTAAATAAGGAAAACAAAAAATATAATTAAGCAAGAAGAGTTTACACTTTAGGAAGGTTCTAATTAATTCATCTAAGTTTTACTTCCTCAGATACTAAAGATTTATTCTTCACATCTAACCACTGATTCTACTATGCTTGCAGTGTACATTTTCCAATTTAATTCTAAGTTCACTTTATGTACGTTACTTGCAGAAGAGGAATAAAAATAAGTGATTAAAGTCAAGAGTAGATAAAGCATACATTAAATAAGTGATTGATTCATTTTTTTCTAACCATCTATATATATAAAAGCCTAAGTGACTGGCCAACTGGCCAACCGGTAGCTATGATGCACACAGACGCTCAATGCAAGAGAGAAAACCACAGGCATCGTAACATGGAATAGACTGACGAATCTCAGAGAGAAGGTGGGAGGGGGGAGGGTGGGAAGAGATGAACCAATGATCTTATATGCATACTAGAAGCCCAGTGCATGGATTTGTGCACCGTTGGGGTCCCGAAGCCTATCCTGTGGGGAATGGGCCAAAACTGGCTCTCTGACAACTCCCGAGGGGTCCCGGATTGGGAGAAAGCACAGGCCAGGCCAAGGGACCCCACAGGTGCATGAACCTGTGCACTGGGCCTCTATTGAACTCTACTGTTTCCTCTGATGAAAAAGATTGAATAGACATTTAAAATATATTCTTGAATTATGGGGTTTTACCTAAGCAAGAGGTCACAAAGGAAAATATATCCTTGCCATATCCGAAAATCATCCAAAAGAGTTTGGGAAACATCACTGGAATCTTTGAGGAAACAAGAAAGCCCAGCAAACATTTCAACAATTTCTAGGGGAGACAGGTCATCTGACTGCTGCATATTCTGAACACATGTAGATAAACATTCTTTTTCTGTAATAAATAAATAATAAATATGCATTATTTATGGCAATTGCTTAAGAAAACTTTCTTGTTTCTGAGTCAGTCTTTAATGAAACATTAAACTTAAATGTATCTATTAAATACTGTAAGATAAATGTTATACATTCTAAAAGTTAATACAAGACTCAAATTCATTGGGAAAATTCTGCCTGTAAGGAGCAAACAAAGAGTAATAAAGGAAGTGTTGAAAAGTAGTTGACATTTAATATAGTTTTTAGATCATTGTTTGGATGTTTTATCATTAAACAAAATGAATGCTTGCTGCCAAATGATATTTTTGATCTTATATATTAGTACAGTAAAAGGATGAAAAAATTAGAAAACTGTTTTTAAGTTTAAGAAGACAAACCTAATAATTACTTTAAAGCTCAAATTAGAGTGAATCTAGACCAATGAGATACAGAGGACTACTTCAGGAAACAAGATTTTAAAAATTATGTTTGTATTACATATTACTATTTAAAACACAGTTATACCCCATCCCTGACTGGTGATTGGAGTAATTTCATCTCTTATCTTTAATGAAATTTATTTGTCTAAAGAAACCCATTCTCACATAACAAAAGCCAAAAGGTTTAACACGTCAACAGAGGCAAGAAACAGAACTGACAATGTCTCTTTTGTGTTGATAAAGAGTCCACTTAGTTTTATTTATGCCACATAAAACAGATTAAATCTGCTACCTATGAAATAGCTTAAGATTTTTAACTGTAGCGTCTCAAAAAACCTTTTTATTTCTTCAGAAAAATGGGGGGGGGGGAATAGGTAATGACACAGAACCTATAATTGACTATTTACAAAAAATAAAATTATCTTAACTTTTGTACATAACCATCATTTGGACGAAAATTTCTTACATTTGAAATGCTTTACAAATAGAAAAATATTTTTTCTCTTGGCAAATTTCATTTTTAATTATTGACTGATTGATTTAGAGAGAAAGGAAGAGAAATAGAGAGAGAGAGAGAGAGAGAGAGAGAGAGAGAGAGAGAGAGAGAGACAGAGAGAGAGACAGAGAGAGAAACATAGAACTGTTCGTTCTACTTATTTATGCATTCATTGACTGATTCCTGCACGTGCCCTCAATGGGATCAAACCTGCAACCATGGCATATCCAGAGGATGCTCCAATCAACTGAGCTACCTAGCCTGGGGCTGGCAAATATAGTTTTTAATTTAAAGAAGAATCTTCGGGAAATTGAGATATTAAAAATGAATCTGTCATCATATGAGGAAGAAAAAAGTGAAAGAAATGTAGAGCACCTAAAATGAATAAAGATATATTCACCATGGATATACTTCACTACATTGACACTAAGACCATGACGGGATATGGTCATAAGGACTTCTCCAGCACTCTTCCTCCAAGGCAGGTTATAGGGCGGGCACCAAGAGGTTATTGCACTGAATAAAAGCTGGAGATCATCTTTCTGAGCCAGCTCCTCCGCCGGGGAAACAAAACTGCAGAGTTTCACTAAGATCTAAACAAAACAAAACAAATGTGTATATAAATGAATGGTTGGGGAAAGGGAGGAGGCAGAAAAGGACTAGATCTGATCATTAAAAACTCTGAAACTTCAGGGTTAGTATGAGCAATACATTAAAGCCACAATGACGAGTGCTCTAACTTAGACAGCATTAACAAAAAACAACTACAATTTAGAAGGGTGTTATGGTAAGATAGTTATCCAGCCCTATTTTTATCAACTTATTAAAAATGTTCTATGTTTGCTATTTTCTTTTCATCATGTATTTTTGTATACCTTGCCCTAAGCAGCATAAATCAACAGTAACATTCAAAGTCAACATTTTAGTTTTCTAGTTTAGTTTTTGAATTCTTACTTTATCATAGGTGAAATGCAATTTTCTTCTCTAAAAACAACAGTTTTAGAAAGATGAGAAAGTAAAAACAGTAAAACAAAGTAAAAGTATTTTCAAAATGTTCTAATTTCTATTTAGGTAGAAGGGGATATTAGAATAATAAAAATCATCTTAATTCATAAGTAAATTTTAATTATGTCTAGTAGCCAAAAATCTTCTTAAGCCTAGCTTTCATGGAAGATTAAAAAAACTTCTTAAATTCTGGAATGAGTATTTTTTAATTATGAATTGCAAAATATATAGTATACTGATGTTTACAGCATTAAAAGCCTGCTACTTGGGGAATTTAGCTATGGTTTCCATCCTCAAAGGATTTTGTTCTTCTAATCTCAATTCACTGGCAGGGACAGTTAACTTTCCTTCTCTGTGGTAAATTTTCTCATCTAAATATTTTCAAATATATATAATGTTAATAAGATAAGTATAATTTATGAAATAATTTCATTCTATTGAAAGTGCTTCATGAAATCTGAGTATTTCATTATCTGTGAAGAAACTGCTACAGAGAAAAAAGTATTTGGTATAGCACAGGGAATATAACCACTAATATTGTGATAAATATATATGGCGCCAGGTGGGTACCGAAAATATTGGGGGTAGAGGACACTCTGTAAAGTATATGATTGTCTAACCACTATGCTGTATACCCAAAACTAAAACAAAATAGTATGGAAGTAAACTGTAATTGAAAGTTTGAAAAAAGTATTTGAAATGTCATGATCTGTCTGAGAAAGGTAGGTCTTGCTTTTCCTATTTCCTTCAATGCAAAAATCTAATTAAATACAAGAGTTTTCTAAATCATAGATGCCAAATATCAGGAAAATAAAAAGGATTAGGAATTCAGACAAAAAATATATAAAATAAGTAATATAGACACCCCCCCCACACACAAAATAATACCTGGAGATATTGTTGAATACTTAATGCCCACTAATGTGTGTAATATGTATATATTTTGCCATATGTATCAAATGCAACATAAAGCCACCAGGGGAAAAAAGATAGTTAATTGCAGCAAAAAGACATATGCTCAGAAAAGTATTACTTTTCTTGGGTTCTCACATTATCCTGTGTGAGAGGGACGAACAATGAACATCATTTCTCTAACTCGCAACATAAGAGTAAATCCAAAAATAAAGTACTTATTTCCAGATCAATTCTGTATTCTCAAAAATAAAATGGATTTATTTATTGAAGTTATTGACTCTTAAGATAATAGGTTTTACTCTTTAAAGGCAAAAGTATTCTTACAAATATCTAATATAATCCTTTCTTTTTACAAACTAGAAAACTGAAGGCCTATGTCTCCTCCCTCTCAGCCCTACACTACCACTTCTATTTGCGGGGAGGGACTCTGTCACAAAGTCCAGCCACAGGTGGCAGAGCAATAATTGGCTCCATCAACACAAATGAAAAAAACAGAACAAAACAAATCAAACAAACAAACAAAAAACCAAATGCCTACATGGAGCAATACCGACTGCTAAGGGCACAGGAAACTCTGTCACATAATATAAACGAGGAATTAAATCTATCAAAAATACTATGTGTTCTGAAAGCATGTGATAAGTTAGATCTTCTAGACAAAATGATGAAAACAATGTCCAGCCTGGGATGAGAAACTAAGAAAGGGAAGTGACCCAGTGCACTGAAGGAGCAAGGGGTGGGAGAGAGAGAGGAGGTGGAAGAGCCTGGTCTAACTATTGCCCCATCCTGTTGAGGATCACAGCTGGGATCTTTCTGTAAATGGAGAATTTCATGTAAATGCTCTCTTGAGTCCCTTCAGGCCTTCACATTCAAAGATTCCAATATGCCAAAATGAATCTTGCTTTTGGTTGAAAGCACCCACTGTTTTCGGGTCTAGAAAAATTTTTTTAGAAATTTTTGCTACACTTATTTACTATTAAAAATATATAATTCTGGCCCTAACCAGTTTGGCTCAGTGGATAGAGTGTCAGCCTGTGGACTCAAGGGTCCCAGGTTCAATTCCAGTCAAGGGCATGTACCTTGGTTGCGGGCACATCCCCTGTAGGGGGTGTGTGCAAGAGGCAGCTGATCGATGTCTCTCATCGATGTTTCTAACTCTCTATCCCTCTCCCTTCCTCTCTGTAAAAAATCAATAAAATATATTTAAAATACAAACACACACACACACAATTCTGCCCTAGCTGGTTCGGCTCAGCGGATAAAGCGTCGACCTGTGGACCAAAGGGTCCTTGATTCAATTTCCTTGTGGTCAAGGGCACGTACCTTGGTTGCAGGCTGTTCCCCCAAGCCCGGGCCCTGGTTGGGGTTCATTCAGGAGGCAACCAATCAATGTGTTTCTCTCACATCGATTTTTCTCTCTATCTTTCCATCTCTCTTCCACTCTCCCGAAAAAATCAACGGAAAAATACGCTCAGGTGAAGATTAAAAAATACACACACACACACACACACAATTCGGCTTCCATTTACTACCTAAAGCATTAATTCCATTTTTAGAAGGGCTTTATTGAAACAGGGCAACTAATCTAATCAACACTGTCTAAAAACAGCTTTAATACCCATGAAGTTTACTCCTTCATTTACTTCTACTGCTTTTCTCATCCATTCTTACTCAGGAGTCACATTAACCTGAGTTCTAATCCTATTCTGCCATTTGTTCTTACTGCCATTTGTGGGGGGAAACAAAAATTCTGAAGTCATGGGTTACCTTGCAAATTATGAGGTAAGGGATTTAAGTTACCACTAGCACAAAAGTGTCTAGTAAGTCAAGTGTCCAATAAATATTTGCTGAATTAGTATTTTATTATCCTGTTGTTTCCTTTTTAAAACCGCCTTAGCCTCCCATACCTGTCCTTTCATGGCTAGCAGTTCTACAGAGTACAATCATTTCTGCAATAAACACCCCAGTTATATGGGGTGCAATTGTCATCTGGACCCAGCTCTCTACCTTACCTACTGCAGATCCACTGCCCTACTGCGTGGTGGTGACAACAGCACAATCACAGGTACTTCCATTTCATATCTATTATGTCCTAAGGGAGAACTGTAGCTTTGTGTATTATTTAATTTTCACAAAAACCCTTCAGGTAGGTATCATTATCTTTATTTTAGAGGTGAAAAATCTATATTTTAGGTGATATAATTTCAGAGAACTGGATACAAGCAGGAGTGGGGTTTTTTATTGAGGTGAAAACACATAACATACAATTTACCAACTTAATCACTTTAAAGTATAGAGTACAGTGGTGTTTACTCTAAGTATACTGTTACAAAACACATCTCTAGAACATTTTCATCTTGCAAAACTGAAACTCTATACCAATTGAAAACAACTCTTTTTCCCCACCCCACAACCCCTGTCAATCATCGTTTTATTTTCTGAGTTTGATTCACTTTAGATTCACATAAGTGGAATTATAAAGTATTTATCTTTTTTTGCCAAAATGTTTTTTAATTCTATATTAGGTCCTCTGGGCACATTGTACTTTAAATGTTTATAGTATGCTTGCTTTAAAAATATTCTCCCAAAAAAGGCTATCAAAATGATGACAATATTTCCAGATTAGGTAGCAAAGGTCTATTTAAACCTTTCTTAACCACTAATGCTATTAAAGGAATGGTAGCCATGGTGGAAAAGAAGGAATTTACAGGCAAGTAGCAAAGGAGGTAGCAGCAGTCACTAAGATAAACATCTTTTATAATTTAAATATTTATAGTTAGTTATACAGGGACTTCCTATATATAGACAGCAACAAAAGAAAATCTCTTGACATCATAAGAAATATTGACAAACTTATTATTACCAAAAGTTTTCCTTACTTAGTTAATTTCACAGATGTCATTGCTGGAACAAAGGTAACCTTAATAGCTGACTCTGTCCAAGAAACAAACTTGTTAATGCCTCACATATTTCTCAAAAGAAGTGTACAGATCCAACAAATGTGACAGCTCCATGAGATAAAATAATAAACATGAAACGCTACAGAAAATGGAACAGGCAACACATTGAAGGAATGCACCTGTCTCCCTTTAAACAGCCAGGCAAACAGCCCCTTCCATACCTGAACAAAAACTTTCTGGAGTAGTCCACGACGCTCTGCTAGAGGTAGCTCGTTCTGTGCACCTCCAACTGCCTCAGGCACATGTGGAAGGTCAAAAAACAGATATAAACATTTAACCAGGGTGGAAGGCACTGACATCGTTGTCATGCAGTCCACAGTTTTCTGGAAAACAAATCAATCAATAAATGAATAGGTAAATAAGCAAGAAGACAGACATAATTGCAATTGGTACAGCTAAGTAAGGTTACAAATTTTAAGCCAGAAGCTAAATAATTAAGTCCAAATTTTCATGCAGGAAATTATATATAAAAATAAGATTTTAAATGCCTGAAAAAATTCAAAATGAATGTATGCTGACAAATACTTATCTCTCATTTGGACAAATTTACTCTAGTCAAATATTGAGATGCGTTTATTTGTTACTATTAAAGTATCAAGTCAGTTTGCTACTTATTTATAAAGAGGTAGCATGTTTCAAATAATATAAGCTCTGGTATTTAGAAAAAAAAAAGTAACTATGAATCTGGCAAACTAATTTTGCTGGACCTCACTTTTCTCTCCTATAAAATGGGTATAGTGGTTCATGCTTCTTAGGATTAACAGGATTATGCAAGGAAACAAATGCATAGACATATTAAGAACTAAATTATAGCTGTAACCGGTTTGGCTCAGTGGATAGAGCGTAGGCCTGCGGACTGAAAGGTCCCAGGTTCAATTCTGGTCAAGGACATGCACCTTGGTTACAGGCACATCCCCAGTAGGAGGTGTGCAGGAGGCAGCTGATCGATGTTTCTCTCTCATCGATGTTTCTAACTCTCTATCTCTCTCCCTTCCTCTCTGTAAAAAAAATCAATAAAATATATTAAAATAAATAAATAATAAAAAGAACTAAATTATACATTAGCAGCTGCTTTACTATTACTATAATGTTATTGTTATTGTAGATTTTGGGGGCTAGAAGAACATTTGAAAAATATAGCCATCACACAAAATACAATCTTTGTATTATTTTCAAGGATTTCTAGGGAAAGAAATTCCAGACCTTCTCATGGTAAACATTTCAGTATTTTAAAGAAATATGCTATAATAATTGCCAAAAAATTTGCATGGTGCAGTTTTTAATAAAAAGGTTAACCATGCCAGAGGTGAGCATTTACTGAATCCTAGGGTATGTCAGGCAGTGTGCTGGGAGATGGGCATGTGTCCCTGTCCTTCAGAAGACCCTAGTCTACCAGCAGAAGCAGGCTCATTCAGTAACTGATTTAATCTCGTAAGTGTCACAGTGGGAAGACATACCGACTAATATAAAAGGGAAGCATCAACACTGCCAGGAATGGAATAAAAAGTAAATTATTTAATAAAAAGGAATTAAAATCTGAGGGGAAAGATCACTTGGAAGATACAAAGAAGATGAGGCCACACAGTACATACAGTATGTTTCAGGAATCCAAAACTGCTGACTCCCGAAAAGCCACAATAATAATGCCTAGTTTTTAATAAGTGTTTAGCATATAACAGGTACAAGGCTGAGCACTTTAAATTATTATCTCACCTACTCCTCACATTATCCCGATGAGGTAGATTCCATTACTGAATGATCCCTACCTTACAAGTGAAGGAATTGTGGCGTATCACTCACATACCCTGCCTCAGGTTAAGTGGTCCACACTGTATATATGCTCAATGACTTATGCACAATCTCCCATTCCAGTGTGATTTTTATTTTGTAGGCACTGGAGACTCAGTGAAGTGTTACAAATAAAGAAGTAATAGAACTAGATTTCAGAGAATTAGCAGGTGGCAATGTAGACCATAAGTCTGATTACAGAGCAGGAAGGCCAGGTTAACTATTAGGAAACAGACACAAAAACCCTATGAGATGGGACTGAACTAACACAGCAGCAAGATGATGGGGAGGAGAGAGTGCCTAAAGAATATTCACTGCAACATCCGGCCATTTTTACAGATCCAGTACCATTTCCTACATCTAATATTCAACCCCCTTCTGCTTTTCCTACCTACACCTTATACTTCAGATGTCTCATATCTCCAAACATCTAACATTCAGTTTAAATACCTTTTTGTGTCTGAAATTGTCATTAATTTCTCATCTTTCCTTCTATCCTCACTATAAAATGTATAAGGCTCATGATTCTATTTTCATAGAACTGCACACATCCACTACTGCATTTTATAGCACTAGCTTCGTTCATTTAATCTGTCAGCAACATATTGATTCAGAACCATGTTTTAGTCATCTCTGCATTTCACTGCTGCCAACAGAAAATGGCACACAAACAAAAAAGTCTAAAACACAGCACAGATGTGTTTAAAATGTCTCTTTTCCCAGTTGGACTATTGTTAGCTTTCTCTTCAAAAAGATATGATTTTTCATTTTCATATTATAACTGACCGATTAAAAGTACAACTTCTTGGTATCCAAACCAGTAATTGGCAACTTCTGTAATTTTTAAAAGTGATCAGTTTCTCTCCTGATTCTTTTCTTATACTTTTAAGACAATTTATCAATTTCTGCATGTTTCAGTTAATCACATTTAACTGTTTTTTACTATGTGTTAGGTATTAGGCAGAACATAGTCTCTGTTATATTTGAGAACGAAAAATACAGCATCAATAGAAAATATGAATAAAACAGAAAGATGCCAAATAAAATTATTATTTTACATTTTATTCTAAACCAAACCAAGCTTCAGTGTAGTAATGTAGAGGCATTTATAACTACTATCAACAACCAATAAAACTGGTATTTTTAAAGTCATCTGGTATGGTCCCAGATACATGGAAACAAGGGTCCACTTTAGGGCTATCTAAAAGTTACTTAGGGGGAAGAAACATCTCCATGGGGGGGTTTCTTGGGATGCGAGGCTACTATGCTAAAACTCAGAAAGTACCAGGTCAACCAGGACAAGTTAGTCTGATCCTTTTTCTGATTGAAAAAGAGAAAAACGCACACACACAAAATACCAGCAAGCAAATGAAGGAAACAATCCATTCCAAGGGGGAAAATATTCAAGTGCTACTTACTCTGAGCTAGTGACTAATTTCAGGGTATGGTTAACTAAGAACTAGTATCATTTGTGTAATTAAGTAATGTGAGGAGTTTAAAAGCCCAATGAAATGTAGGCAATAGCCATTCTCAGAGTTGGTACTAACTTTGATAGGTAACTATACTCTGGACTGTAGAAGGCTGAATAAATTTACTTCATCCCCAAAATATCACAGGCCTAAAATCAGGTACAAATGAGCAGAGACAACATATATCATGACAGATGTAGGTACAGTTGACTTAGAGGGGGAAAAACCAATCTCCAGAATAAATCAAGTAGTAAAGGAATATATATTTTAAGAAATGGTAGTATTTTCATATTTTCCTTAAAAATTAGAAAAACTTAAAAGTATTTTCCAGGTCACTTATTTATTAGCTAAGTGCCCTTAGCTGAATCCTAGATGATTCCTGTAAGCCAGAGCTTCCCTAACATAGTAAAAGAATTCCTGGTCTGGTCTGATGAAGTTAGAGCTCCTAGGCTAGTCACCGCCAGCCACAGGTGGTCCTCCCTGCCCCGTGTGCTGTGGAAACCCTACGATGTTGTATGTGTGTTGACATCACAAAGATGAAAGCCACTATTCCAAGTTGGGCATTTCCTCATGTGTAAAATGCATAAAACATCAACCTCCTCATCTGGATATTGTCAGAAGCATGAAATAATGTATAAAACTAATTAGAAGAATATCATGATCATCATAAAAGCTTATTCAGATAGCACAGTAAGTTTAATTTTACAAAATTCCAAGAGGATTTAAAAAAAGGGTTCAAGGTATCCAACATGAAAACAGAACTCACCTGACCGGAGGACGCCAGCAAGTTAATTGTCGTCAGCAGCATCCAGCCTCTACTGGCTTCTTCACTCTGATTGACTTCTAGGAACTGGACGATGGCCCGACTTGCAGCCTCTGAAAAGGCAAAGGAAAAGGCAAGCTATTAGATGGGGGTGGGGGTGGGGGTGGGGGTAGAGGAGGAGGTAGAGAGAATCACATATAAAGAGGTTCTTCCTTTAAATCTGCAAAGAAATGATCATTTACTAAGCACACACTTTGTATCAGCACTATTACATGCTCTAGGTAAACACAGTAAAGAGCAATGTTTTCATGGCACACACAGTATATCATCACATCCTTCGTAAACGTAAAGTCGACCTACATATTTTAGGGGAAGGTATGTCACAACCTAGTCAAAATGAGCCGTGGGAGAGGTCAAGTGTGAACTAAGCCTGCCTGGAAAACAAGGATAGGTGTCATCTACTTTCCAAAGTTCACACTGGGCTGCTTCACTTTTTGATGAAAGACCTATATCAGTCCCTGTTTATGCTAACTAAAAGGAATCAGAAAATGATTTTTACTTTAACAAAAAAAAAAGGTGAAAAGTGAAAAGCCAGCACTTGTTTTGCAGGGAGCTATTCTAGAGGTAGTGTATCAGGCGCAGTGAGAGTGACCTGCTACCTCCCTCCCCGGGAACTACATCCCAGCATCCAACCCCACAGCTTTGATCTATGTCTGTGAGCATTTGTACTTTATTTCGATTTATCTTGTACATTCATTAGCAAGATGTGTCTATGGTACTGAAAAAGCCTAAGAGAGCCCATAAGAAAGAAAATATATTCTGTAACTATGCTGAACTTCATGCAGCCAATACTCATACTATTTAACATGCAGAAAGAATCTTGGAAGCTAGAATCTTGGTTGTGCTAGTAGTAAAGTGGTCTCTTTTAGGGAGCATCCAGTAATGAATAAAATCGAAATTCTGCTGCTTCAGAGGACTGAAGGGTATACAAAGCATAGTGTATATTTATCATTATCATTCCTGCTTTAACTATATGTTAGTGTTATTCTAGGTTTTATGTGTGATTTGGTATGATCTGAAAGATTATTTTTGGAATCTGGGAATGACCAATATTTTTCCATATAAATCAAAGGTATGTATTTCTTCAAATTACGCCATTTCAGCTTATAAAAGGTTTCACACAGGCAAGTTCTACTTTTGGATAACAGGGAAACCTGTATGTATAGGTTTGTTTAGGAAGTGGGGGTCAGTGGGAATGATACCAAGCAATTAGGAGCAGAAATAAAAGTGTAGCTAGAGAGAAGAGCATAACATGAACTGATCAAGACAAAGAACTGCAATAATACAGGGTTAACATTCCAGAAGAGCATACTTTGAGAAGAAAGTCAACAGTAGTGATAGGAAACTGATGCCTATTTATGATGGAAGGTAAGCTAAGAGCTGTATTTGACTCTTTGGACAAGAGGGAGCAAATGCAGTTTCTTGAACAAAGGAGGTGCTGAAAGAATTATCATAAGACTATTAGTAATAACATATATGACCAACTGGGAAGGCAGAGACCAGTGGGGAGGTTGCCTTCATGATACACATAAGTGGTGACTTGAGCAGCTGACAGTAGGAACAGAGAAAACAGGGGGAGATTCATACACAGAACTGGGATGTTGCAAGAATCTTTGAAAGTTAATTTAGTTGATTATTTTTTAGAAGTAAGAGGAAATGGATAAATCCATAACCATATACTTAATTTCATCAGTAGAGAGTTCATCATTTTTCATATGGATAAACAAGATGAATGCTAACTGCTTATAGATTTAACTCATTTAATTGTTACAAGAACTATATGAGCTACTTTCTATTATTATACCCCTTATAACAGAAATTAAGAAATGGAGAGGTTAACTTGCCTAGAGTCACATAGCTAGTCAGTGACAGAACTTACATTTAAGTCCAGATTGTCTAGCCTGTAAGAGACAAAAGACAGTGATAAAAAAAAAAAAAAAATACTGGAAAAGAGGGAAGCCAACAGATGACTGGATTATTATTATTTAATATCTCAAAAGTGTTGAAGTTATTATATTCAAACGTTCACTGATTTACAGCCTCTCACCCCATTCAAGAGAATAAACAGAAGGCGAGCAATCTCCTTGCCTGCCTTGTTCACAGGGGTCCTTAGGGTGAAGCATGTGACTGCACAAAATGAAGGCTCAATAAGTATCTGTTAAATGGGTGAATAAACCGACCCAGGTTGACTAAAGAAGGACGCAATGAGCTCAACTTCTGGTGAAAATTAAGAGGTTTGGATTTACTAGGAGGTTTGGACTTACTAGTTTTGAAAAGGGGAGTAATAGAGAGAAAGCAATGTTTAAGGCTGATTAAATTGTGAAGATTCATTAGAGAGGGAGAAAACAAAACAATACCACCAAAAATTCTTCATTAACAATCATGGTTTGAGGTCATTGGTAAAAGGTGACCTGCAAATTTCTCCTGCAAGCTTACAATGGACCCAGCCATTTGCTACATTACATGAGGAGTCCTTTGTTCCTTAATAGGAATTAAATGCGCATGGAAGGAAGACAACTTCTTCCCGCTAGCTAAAATTCTCAATTAAAGGCTGACATGCTATGCTTTCATTTCCTAGGCTTCTTCACAATTAGGCAACTTTGGTTTTAAATTGTGTATTTTCAATTTTGTAACTCAACATCTCTTAAAAAACTACCTGGAATCTTCAAGTAATTATTTCATAGTTATAGAATGTAATGAAATTCTACTTCATAAACAACATTCATTAGTAAATGAACTGGTCAGTACCACTTATACTTCTCAAGGAGTGGGTAAAAAGAGATTTTGAAAAACTCAATTTAATTTAAGAGGTAAAGTTATCTTTCTGGTACTGAAGTTGAAAACCAATAGATATGATCATTCTGAGTGAATCTGAATTCCACCCATATTATTTAACACTACTAATGTCAAGAGAAAACTGAACAAATATGTATTTTTGCTGCTATTCAGTAAGTTGTCAAATATAAACAATGAATGCTAATGCTTATTTTGAGAACCAAAACACCAAAACTGGCCCAGCTGGTGTGGCTAAGTCATTGAACATGGAGCCATTAACAGAGAGGTCACCTGTTCAATTCCTGGTCAGGGTACATGCCCAGGTTATGGGCTCAATCCCTAGTAGGGGGCATGCAGGAGTCAGCCAATTATTGTTTCTCATCCATGTTTCCATCCCTCTCCCTTCCCCGCCCTCTAAAATAAATAAAAACATTAAAAACAAACAAATAAAAAGCCACCAAAAATGTATTCTTGGTTTGAAAAAAATTCTATTTGATCAACTGCATTTATAGGAGTGTATGCTTTCTTCTGTTTTGGTTGACAATGAACACTAAGGTAGTTTTCAAAATAAGAAAAGACAAATAATGGAATAAAAAACCCCCACAATGCTCTATTTGTTATTAAGCATTACAACAGTTCAACAGATTGCTGATCTGATTAAATAAGATAATACCTGTGGGGGAAAAACCTTGAAAAGGATCAAGACAGTATAATTATTAATAATATCCCTTTAACAACTTTACCAACTGAAGTACTCTTTTTGATAAAGTGAAGAAGACTTAAGTGACACCAGGAATAATGTAAAATTATATTATTTGGCTTTGAATTATATGCTTATACAGACAAAGAAGTCTATATGTAACAAAACTATTTGGAAACATTTTATTTTCACCTACTCTTTTTAGTACTGCTATTCAAAACACCTTTAAAACTTTTGAAAGAAAAACACTCCTATTCAAAAAGTATTGCATTGGAATCTTCTACTTTCAATTATATGTAACAAATACAAATTTAAATGATGGTTAAATCCAAGGTTGTAAGAGTTAGTGAAAAAACATTATCTCATATTGCAAGGTGCCAATCATTTGATTCAAGCGTTAGCTTTCACATTGCATTCCAATACATACAGTTAGATTGAAAAATACAGAAATGGAGTTAGTGGGATTCATTATTAGATTAAATAATGAACAGAATGTAGACAATTGTAAAAGAAATTTAAGTTCCTAGCCTATATTGAGAGAATATAAGTGAATTCAATTAGCATTCAGAACAAGCAGAACACAAAACTTGTTAATAATAAATGCAATACAACAATTTTCCTTTGCAAAGTCCTTTTTTTTTTTTGCAGTCCATTTAAAGTGTAGCCATTTTCAAACTTATGCTTCAGAATGACAATGTGAGACATGTCAATAGTACTGTTATGTTACACTGACTTCAGTAAAGAAGAAACCAAACTCTCAAAAATGTATTTTTGGGGGGATCTCCTGATCCCCCCAAAAAAACTTCCATAAGTTAGTCAGAAAAACATATTAGAATTCATGACTTTCATGCTTCTTTTCATTTGATGATAACATAAACACACCTTGAGAATAAAATTACCTGAAGGTGTTGTGGCTTTCAAATCCATGGAGGACAGCGGGACACAATGATTTTCTGTTTAAAAAAAAAGGCTGGGTTGTCTAATTGGGGATTCACTACCTTACACTAGTCCCACAAGATGCTGCATGAGACGCCAATTGTAGTCAGTATCACTGGGTTTCTCCACCACTTGGCGGCTGCCCATTTCGGATTGCACCACTGGGTTTAACAGTGGCACCTCACATGCATCAAAGTCATTTATCATAAACTAAAGCTATTTTTTCACAGGTGAGAATTTTCTGCTTTAATGTTGGAAACTGATTATGTTCCCTTAGAATTAAGCAGACTGCATGTCTAAACTTAACTACACAAGGTGAGGAAAATATCTTAGGCTGCAGCTTGTAAATAATACAACCACAAAATTATGTATTTTCTCTAATGAACTGAGAGTCAGTACATATTTCTTAACAAAAGCCACAGAGAGTAAATAAAGAGAGAATTAAGGGAGACAGAGAACTAGAACTGTGAAGGTTCCTTGTATATTACAAATCAGTCCATGAATACGTTCTGCTTATTGATATTGCCACGATGTTTCCATTCTTATTAACTCTGATAGATTTAAACAACAGAATTGCAGATAAGCAGTGTCTCTATTGAGATATCTATAATCCATGTCAGAGAAGATCTGATAAAAAGACTTGATATGCAAGTACTGCGTAGGTAACAAACAAAATAATCAGTATTGCACACCAAATTCAAAGGAGTCCTGGAAAAATAATATGACAAACAAATATAGCTATTTATTCATAAAAATAATAGAGGGCTCATTTCACCTGATTTTTTGGAGAAAAATTATATACATATTAATCATAACAATTACTGTGAATGATAATTTCCTGTAAAATAAAAGGTTATGTGAGGTAGCGAAAGCAGTCAAATTCATAGAAGCAGAAAGCAGAATGGTGACTGTCAAGAGCTGGGAAGAAAAGAAAATGAGGAGCTGCTGATCGATGAGTATAAAGTTACAATTATGCAGGATGAAAAAGTTCTGGAGATCTACTGTACAACACTGGGCTTTACAGGGAACTGTACACTTAAAAATTTGTTAAGAGGGCAGATATCGTTTTGTGGTTTTTACCACAATGAGAATTAATCGATCAATCAGAAAATACAGATGGGGTAAAAAAGAGTAAGATGATTCAGGATGTACTTAGATCTTGAAAGTATAGAATTATTTCAGTACAAAAGATAAAAAAAACTCCATGAAGATATTTCTGATAACAACACTGACCAAAAGAAACTTTTAATGTTCAGTATAATTTTGTACATTGATACTGATATATAAAAATTATACTTTATCATTTGTCAGATTGGCAAAAATTGCAATAAGTTTTTTGGTATGCTGAAGAATTTTAATAATTAGTTTGTGTTCCATGAGATGAAAAAGGTTGAAAATCACTGTTCTAGGTGATACAGGAATGAATACAACAGACAATAAAGTTAAATAATTAAATAAACGAGATGGTTTAAATGATGACAAAGCTATAAAGGAAGTATTTAAAGTGACTACAAATACAAGTATACTAACTGGTGTGGGATAGATTAGAAAATATCTATTTGGAATTGGGTGATTAAGAAAGGATTTTCTTACGCAGGTAAAATTTACACAAATTTGAATTTCACTAGATTCTGAGGTTAGTAAATTTCCAAAGTTTAAATCTAAAAATTACATGGAAGTACATAATATGAAAAAATATATCTTAAAAATAGCTAGAAATAAGATGTCATCAGTGGAGAAAGGAGGACGAAGGGCACAGGGGACTCTATGTATTATGTAACTTCCTGTTAGAAAAGGTTTTTTTTACAAACATGCTGATTAGGTATTTACAAAGACAGCAACAAAGGGAAAAAAATAAAGTTTTGGGAAATTTTTTTCTAATCCAGGAATAAATACAGTTCAAGAAAGAAAATGCAATGACAGGAGTCAATTTGTGACAGAGAAATTCCCTTATTTAAAATAGGTATAAAACACACAAATCTTATATTTAAGACCAACTTCTACCTTCTACAGGAATAATTGAAATCAGGAAAGATAACAAAAGGTGCAATCCAACTTGGAGAGGAGAAGGGAGAAGACAGGGGCAGGAAAGTTACCTTAAACTGCCTTACTATCTTTCCTTGGACTTCCTTCAGTGACTGAAAATATAACTAAAACTGTCTCACTTTAAAATCCATATGTCAATTATAAAATGTAATGCTTCTGAATAAGGATTTTGTCCTCAGTCTAAAAATATTTAATGGCTATTGCTCCAAAAACTTCATAATGGGCTCCAGGGTTGAACACAAAGATTTATCTCGGCTCTCTCCTGAAACTCCCTTCCTATGACCTGAAATGTGTCCCTCCCAGACTTCCTATGTTGAAGCCCTAACTCCTAATGCATTGGTATTGGAAGATGGAACCTTGGAAAGGAAATCAGGCTTAGGTAAGGCCATGAGGGTGGGGCCCTCGTGATGGGATTAATGCCCTTAAAACAAGAGAGCCAGAGCTCTCTCTTCTCTCCTCCTGGGAAGACTACATTGAGAATGTGCCATCTGCAAGCCAGGAAGAGATCTCACCAGAAACCAATCATGCTGAAGCTGTGATCTTAGACATTCAGCCCCCAGAACTGTAAAAAAATTTTTTTCTATTGTTTAAGCCACTGGTCTATAGTATTTTGTTATGGCAGCTTGAGCAGACTAAGACACACAACTAAAATGGTTGTGGAAGCATTTTGTAAAATCATAAATCCATACGGACAAAGAGAATAGGAAAGATGACAGCAACATCTTGGATACTAAAATAGCACAGAAGTTGGTGGTAACTGACTTAGTAAATTCTACATCTTAAAGTAAATGCAAAAAAACAACAACAAACAAACAAAAGAAAAACAAAACCACACAACTAAACTCCAATAGAACCAAGAGGCTCAGGAACTGGTAGCACTAGGTATCTCTGAAAGCAGAGGTAGTGTGAAACTGTACACTGAAAGATTGGGGAAATACTTTTAAGAGCAGCTAGGCATACAATGCAATACACAGATCATGTATCCTAGAAATATACACTTGCAAACTATGTGACCCTCTTGACCAGTGTCACCCAATACATTTAATTAAAAAAAATAAATGTCAGTCTACAGACTGTCACTGAGAATGAGTAAACAAACAAACAAACAAAAAAGCACCTGGATCCCAGATCCTCATTACAAAGTGAACACTAGACTGTAGGTTTACTCAACGCAAAGAGTAAGAGCAGTGTTTAGATTGGGCAGGGGGGATGATGGTGCCACACCAGGCACAGCTATGGGCTCATGGAGACAAAGTACAGAAACTCAAGTACTGAATGGTGAGGGCCCTCAGACCTTTCCCCTACTTGGCTTCCAACAAGTTCAGAGTCAGACAAACACGGTTTCGGTAAGATTGGATATTCTTCTCTGGGGACTCTGTCTAGCCAGGGAAAGATGGCCAACAAAATGGCCCAGCAAGATCACCCTGGGCTAATGTCCAGAGTTGCAAGCTCCACCCACAATTACAAAGCCACCCAGAAGCTTTCTATCCATTCTTATACAGGAACAGATGGCCAAGGATGAGATATGTGAGGATGTATTCCAAAATAAGAGACAGAAAAATTAACAAAAAAAGGCAACCTTAAAGAAACAGATTATCTAGAGAGAATAAATAAAAATCTGAAAAGAAAAACAAAACCTCAGATTGCTAAGAGAAAAAATACATTAAAAAAAAAGAAAAAAACTTTTATAATTTAAATTACAATGTCACAAATAAAAACCTCCAAAAAAGGGATAGATTGTAAAACTCAAGAGCTCTCTTAGCAAGTAGAGTAAAAAAACAAAGTCAGAGATGAAGATAAGAAAATGAAAGATAGCCTGGCAGGCATGGCTCAGTGGTTGAGCATTTACCCATGAACCAGGAGGTCAGGGCACATGCTAGGGTTACCAGCTTGTTCCCCAGTGTGGGGCATGCAGGAAGCAGTTGATCAATGATTCTCTCTCATCATTGATGTTTCTATCTCTCCTGCTCCCTTCCTCTCTGAAATCAATAAGATTAGAAAAAAAGAAAGAAAGAAAGAAAATGAGAGAGAGAAAGAAAGAGAGTGTATCTTAGGGATATACCTGATTAGAAAGATAAAATAGAGGAAAGGATATTATTATATAAACAATTCATGAAACTTTACCAAAATTAAAAGATATGCATTCCCAGACTTATTAATAAGGATTTGATGAGTAATCAGCATAATGGGTAAACAAAATTTTAAAACAGGAAAGCCCAAAAGGGGACCCTAAATGTTTTTAAAGAAAAAAAATAGGGCACAGAAAAATAATCATGTATCTAGGAAACCTCAAATTTCCCAATAGCAGTATAGGAATGTAGAATATGATGAAGTGATTTTTAAATTCCGAGGGAAAAAATGATTTTCAACTGAGAATCTGATACCTACTAAGAGGAGGATACATATATAATGCAAACTGCAAGATTTCCCAATATGACTCTGGGACCTTAACCTGGCTGCCTGGAGAAGGACCTAGCTAAGACCTCCTTCACCATGTCCCCGGCAATGCTGCCTCCAAGCTCAACTTCCCATAACACCGGTAGCTTCATCCCTCTGGTAGAAGGGCCTCTAACTTCCACTGGTTCCAAAGTTCTCTGGGGCTAAACAGCTACTATTCTCAAACACTCCTATAAACACCCAACAAGCACTCAAAGAGATAAGATCACAAGCAGCCTGTATGTTTCTTCTCTAGTAAGACTGCATTCATGTTTATACTTTAGGACTAGGGGTTAGGGGGAAGCACACTTTTCTGTGAGATAATCAAAGTGGTGGATCTGTGCCTCCTTCCTGTTGACCCTGGTTTCTCATGTGTCCCCTTTCTACAACAAAGTCACCATTAGATGACACGATGGAGGGTACCAAGCCCTGGTACCTGAAAAGCTTGTTAGCCTAAGGCATCACTTTCCCTAGTGAAGAGGAAAGAACACATCCAGCACAGTCCAAGAAATTTTCACTCATGGGATTTCTTTAAAAACAAACAAAGAAAAACAACAACCTCAAAACCAAAAATAATTCCCCTGCATCCTTTCTCAGGAAGCTGCTATTTGAGAAAAAGATGACACAAGATTCAGAAAACAGAGGCTCTATCTCACAGAGGCAGAAAGGCATCCAGGATGACGTGAGGGGAGAGGTGAAATGACAGCTGGGTAGCTGGCTGAAGAGCACCTACTACAGATTAAAGCCGGACAGACGGTTCTGAAAGAGCGATTTGCAAGAAGATGAAACTGACAGACTATCTGATGTCTTCAATCATATAGAGGGGAGATTCAGAAAAAAACGGGAACAGGCATGAATGTGTAATAACAATGTAGAAAACTAGTAAAAAAAAATAGTCAGTTATTAACTCTGATGGAGGTGGAAGAGAAGTCTCCAAGAAAAGTAACCGTAGCATACCACATGGCTCAACTTAGAATAGTGTTTTTATAGTCATAAAAATGAATACTGATCTAATAAAAACTATGACAGAGCAATGTTGGAGGGGTATAGGAAGTAACTGTAAGAGTAATGGTAGTAAGCTTAAGAGCATAAAAATCTCATTCTCTTGTGAAAAGTCAGAAGACAGGATCTAATTGTGAAAAATCAAGGGCACACTGCAAATGTCATTTATTTAGAGATACAGAGGTAAATGTTAAAAAAAAGTTAAGCGTTAAAAAATGATTGCCTCTAAAGAGTGAGAAATGGGGTTGAACCAGTATTATGTAAGAGAGATGTTGCTTTTAATAAATCTTTTAACCATTTGAATGTTAATAACTATGTGCTTATATTAATTTAAAAAAAATAAAGAACAAATTTTAAAAATTATTTTATAACAAAGGAATTACTGTCACTATTGAAAAAAATAATTCGATGGGCTAAAAAGAGAAATGATTTTCCCAAAGAGATGTAAAAACAGAAAATCAATTTCTCAGTATAATGTTTCCATTAGAAGAAAGCTGTCAAACAACCATTAAAAAAAAACACACAAAATAATAAAATTAAGATCAAATCCCTCAAACATAATGCTAACTTAGAAAATGATTTAAATTGCTAATTGTAATTAAAATCAAGATAGCTTATTTTAATCTTAAGTAAAAAGAAAGATACTTTACAAAGTTTAAAATAACCTAATAACTATGAATACGAATAGTATCAGGTGGCATTCATAGAAGGCCTAGTGTATGTAAAGCACTGGGGTAAATATTGTAGGTTACATAAACAGTTTATGGTCTAATCGTATATAATAAAAGCCTAATATGCAAATTATCCCTTTGACGAGAGTTCCACTGGGAGTGCAACCATTCAACCAGTTGCTATGACACACAATGGGAGGCTGCAGACAGGAGGTCCAGGAAGAGGGGACAGAGAAGGGCCCACCAAGTTAGATGGAGGGGAGGGAGGGAGAGACCCATAGCACTGGGGACAGAGATGGGTGGAAAAAGAGGGCTATATAGAAGCATCGCCTTTGGTTGAAGTAGAAATCCTGACCCCATTTTACAGACCCCAGCAGAGTGTGTGTAGGGGGTGGGGAGGGGGTGTGTGAAGAAAAAAGGGAGTGTGAGGGGACTGGATGGATGGAGAACAGTGACATTTGATTCATGGCCTATTTACTTTTATTTTTATTAATATATTTTTATTGATTTCAGACAGGAAGGCAGAGAGAGAGATAAAAACATCAATGATGAGAGAGAATTGATATGCTGCTTCCCGCACACCCCCTACTGGAGATTCAGCTTGCAACCCAGGAATGTGCCCTTAACCGGAATTGAACCCAGGATCCTTCAGTCCGCAGGCCATGGCTCTATCCACTGAACCAAACCATCTAGGGCAACCCGTGGTCTACTTAAAACCACTGCTGAGGAGGGGTGTTACCTGTTAATGAGAGTGTCTCTCTTTAAGTTGGGGTAATTGAAACTGCAGGGAAGTAAAGACATACCCATGGAGCCTGCAAAGGGTTTCCATGCATACGATGCAATTTACTTTGGGTGGCAATTTACTTCGTGAGGGTGAGCAGAGCCTTAGAAGGACATGAGGTCTCCAACACCAGGGGCTGGAGGGAAAGTGTGTGCTGAGCATTCCACACTGTGAGTTACAATCCTATATAATGAAGAGTAATACGCTAATGATCATCACGCCGTCACACCATAATGACCAATCATCAGGAAGCTGCATGCACTGCAAAGCACACGAGGTTAGCCGTGTGAGGAGGTAGGAGGTGGGGTGCCTCCTCACACTGGGCCTCTAGTCTATATAAATAAAAGCCTTATATGCTGCCCTAACCAATTTGGCTCAGTGGATAGAGCGTCAGCTTGTGGACTGAAGGGTCCCAGGTTCGATTCCGGTCAGAGGCATGTACCTTGGTTGCGGGCACATCCCCGGTAGAAGGTGTGCAGAAGGCAGCTGATTGATGTCCTGTCTCATCAATGTTTCTAACTCTCTATCCCTCTCCCTTCCTCTCTGTAAAAATATCAATAAAATACATTTTTTTAAAAAAAGCCTAATATGCTAAGTGTCTGACCAAGTGGTTGACACACCGGTTGCTATGATGTGTACTGACCACCTGGGGCAGATGCTCCAATTGTTAAGATAGTTTCCTGCTATGGTCCAACCAATCAAGACTGGGTGAGGTGGGGTGGACACACATCCTAAAGCCCTCCCGCAGCCCCTCCCTCATCACTGGCCCTGATTGGGACTGGGTGAGATGGCCTTGATGGGCCTCGATCATTAGGCGGGTTGAAGGACTCCACCCATGCATGAATTTCGTGCACTGGGCCTCTAGTAGGAAATAAAGACACATATCCAAATATCATTCATAAATTTGAGAAACAAAAGTAGTTCAGAAGAGAAAGTTTTTTCTTTGAGTAAGGGAAATAAGAAACATTCTATCAAAAAGGTTGTGACTTAAGCCAAAAAGGTATGACTTAATACATACCCCAATTCTGGATTTGCTTTAAATGTCCTGCTAAGAATTTGGATTTTGCTCAAAAGAAAAAGAGTATAGTTGAAAGAGTTGGGGAGGTGTGGCAGTGGTCCAAGGAAAGTAGCCTTCATAGAACTAAACTTAAAATTAGAAGATATTGAAACCAAGAGCAGATGTGTCTATAAGAATATGAATGAGATGGGTAATTGAAATCTCTGTGCCTAGAAGCAGGTCACTTTTTATTTAATTTTAATAGCACTTTTACCAAACTGTCAATTCAAGTAAGTCAGGCTGATATGGTTTCTGCAAGAATACCTGTAGATTTGTTTGATGCTCTCCTTCGAATTTCTGTCACCATCAATCGTGAGACTTGTGTTGTGAACTGCAGAAGATCAGAAAATTTTTCTGTCATTGTATTTGGCGGAGCATTTCCAAAGACCTGTAGATAAG
>PVJC01018064.1:0-31751 GCA_004026665.1 Murina feae | reverse complement strand
GTAAAGTAGTTTTGGCTGTAGGTTCTTGCTGTTCATCACTTTGAATATTTCTTGCCACTCCCTTCTGGCCTGCAAAGTTTCTGTTGAGAAATCAGCTGACAGTCATATGGGTGTCCCCTTGTAGGTAAGTAACTGCTTTTTCTCTTGCAGCTTTTAAGATTCGCTCCTTGTCTTTTGCTCTTGGTATTTTGATTATGATGTGTCTTGGTGTGGTCCTTCTTCGGTTCCTTTTGTTTGGAGTTCTCTGCGCTTCCTGGACTTGGAAGTCTATTTCTTTCACCAGGTGGGGGAAGTTTTCTTTCATTATTTCTTCAAATAGGTTTTCAATATCTTGCTCTTTCTCTTCTTCTGGTACCCCTATAATTCTGATGTTGGTACGCTTGAAGTTGTCCCAGAGACTCCTTACACTATCTTCATATTTTTTTATTCTTTTTTCTTTTGGCTTTTCTGGTTGGGTGGGTTTTGCTTCTTCATATTTCATATCTTTGACTTGATTCCTACTATCCTCTTGTCTGCTGTTTGATCTCTGTATATTATTCTTTATTTCCGTCAGTGTATGCTTAATTTCTAGCTGGTCCTTTTTCATATGCTCGAGGGTCTCACTAAATTTATCGGCAGTCTCTAGAATATTCTTGAAAAGTCTTATAACTGGGGTTTTGAACTCTATATCCAGTTGTTTGCATTCCTCCATTTCTGTCATTTGTGACCTGCTTCTTAGTCTCCACATTTTGGCTTTCTGTTATAGAGCCCAGTGATTCAGCCTCCCCAATCACCTGGGGTGGACACTCTTGTATGCCTTTGAAGGCTGGGTGTACATTCTTGTTGTAGTTATCACTGGGAGGTATCACTGGGAGGAAATCACCTGCAGGCCTTTCTCCTCGTTGTTTGGGGTTTGGATCTTTTGGAGTTCTGTCCTAGCTGCAGACCTTTAGGTTATGCTGAAGGCTGGCAGGCGCACAGCTTGGGTGGGGTTGTAGGTGAGGCGGGGTCTCAGAATCACCGGGGTGGAGCAACTTGTAATGGCTGCCCCTCCGCTGACGCCGCAGTTTCTCCCGGGTTTGGCATCTCCAAGCCCTAGGGTCTGCGCACATCTGAGACCCGGTATCTCCGTGTCAGTGTTGCTGCGAACAGCATTGCTAGAACGCCACTGGTCTTCCGCCCCGTTGCCCTACAGCCCGCGTCACATTCAGTGCAGCCCCGGAGTTTATAATCTCCTTCCAAGCCGCGGACCCGAGCGCAGCTGCCGCTACCCTTTCACCCACGCCGCTGTGCCGCCTCACCGCTGTGCCGCCGCCTCTGTTCAGCATGTAAGTACCTCTGTTTTGGCGCTGGAGCTTCCACTCAGTCTCCAAGCACTCCTTCTCTTGCCTTCTAGTTTAAAGCTTCCCCTCCCTTGGTTCTAGAGGATCGCCGTTTATCTGTATAGTTGCATTCTTATAATGTAGTTGTGGAGGCTGCGCATTTATATATATACCTCATGCCGCCATCTTGGTTCTCTCCGCAAATGGGTAGTTTTTTTAATGTTTCACCTCAGTAGTAATCAAATTCAAATTTCAAAAATGCAGAATTTTTATTTTTTAATTTATTGATTTGAGAGAGCAAAACATTGATCTGTTCTACCCATTTATGTATTCATTGGTTGATTCTTGCATGTGCCCTTAATGAGGATTATACCCACAACCTTGACATATCAGGATGATGCCCCAAGCAACTGAGCTATCTGGCCAGGGCATGAAGCAAAATTTTGAAAGATGAGTACCTGTTAGCTATGTGATAAGATACTAACCAATGAAATTAAAGGATAAAAATGAAAATACTTGAAAAGGTATTTTCATATGCAGTTGATAAGATATATATCAGGAAAATACGAGTTAGTTATCCTTACAATAATTAGAAGCAATGAGGAAATTAAAGTAGGTACTTGAAAAATGAATATATAGAGTTGTTATGGGTTGAATTATGTCCCCCCAAAAGATATGTTGAAATCCCTACCCCCACTACCTCAGAATATGATCTTATTTGGAAATAGGGTGCTCACAGATACTAGTTAAGATGAGGTCCTGCTAGAGTAATTTAGTCCTCTAATCTGATATGACTGACATCCTATAAGGCAAGTGTGACAACAGGGAGAAGGCCATATGACAACAGGCAAGATTGGTATTATACAGCTGCAAGCCAAGGGACACCAAGGTGACACTAGGAGGTAAGAGAAAGGCACGGAACAGATTCTCACTTAGATCTCTTGAGAAAGAGAGTATGGCTGTCAAAACCTAAATTTTGGACTTTCAGCCTCCAGGATTGTGAGACAATAAATTTCTGCTTTTTTAAGCCACTTAGTTTGAGTTGAAGTCATAGAAATACATAGAATTCAAAAGCTTTTCTATATGCCAGCAATAACCAAATATAATGGGAAAATACAGACAGTCCTCTGGTTACGTTGTTTCATGGTTATGTTGCAATCTCCCATCCTATATAATCCTGTGTAATAAAAAGGTAATATGTAAATTGGCCCTAATGGTGGAATGACCAGAACAACAGCTTGACCAGTCACTATGAGGCACACTGACCACCTCCTGGTCACTTTCCTGGCCAGCAGGCTCCCATCACCTGATGGCAAATAGGGAACTGGGGGTGGGTGGCAGGGGATACAGGTGGCGCCAGGCCAAGGCTCCCGCCCCACACACAGATGGCAACCTGCGGCAGGGGCGGAGTTGGTGAGCAGGTGGGAATGGCTGACCTCTTGGTCCCTCCTCCCGGCTGGCAGGTTCTGATCACCCAATGGCAAGCAGGGAACCAGTTGGCAGCAGGGGTCAAGACCGGTTGCAGGCAGCTGGGGAAGATGGCCCTAATCTCAGGCCAGGCCTAGGGACTGTACCCACACATGAATTTCGTGTGCTGGGCCTCTAGATCTTAAATAATACTGCAATGAACATCTTTGCATACAAAACTTTAGCTGTGTATTAAATTATTTCTTTGGGTGAGATTCCCAGAAACTGGGCAATTAAGTCAAAGGGTCTTAATATATACTGCAAAATTTCGTTCCACAACATTTTTACCTACTAAGGTTTCCACCAGCAGGGTCTACATGAGCAACAAATATAACTGCACCTTGGCCAGGATTATATAATCTCATGAAGAAAAAAAAATGTCCACTAATTTAGTTTAATATAAAATGCTCTATGAGTATGTGTATTAAAAATATAAGTCATACAGGAATCCCAGTGGCTGAATAAATAAACATTAAATATATACACTGAAAATTTGTTTAGATAAGGGCTAATATCCAAAATTTATAAAGAACTCATATAACTCAACACCAAAAACAAACAATCCAATCAAAAAATGGGCAGAAGACCTGAACAGACATTTCTCCAAAGAGGACATACAAATATGGCCAGTGGAAAAGATGCTCAATGTCACTAATCATCAGAGAGATGCAAATTAAAACCACAATGAGGTATCACCTCACACTTGTCAGAATGGTTATCATCAAGAAATCAACAAGAATTGGCAAGGATGTAAATTACACAAAAAATTAAAAATGGAACTGCCTTATGACCCAGCAATTCTACTTCTGGGTACATATCCCAAGAAACCCAAAACACTAATTTGGAAAGATATATGTATCCCTATGTTCATTTTAGTATCATTTACAACAGCCAATATATGGAAGCAATCCAAGTGCCCATCAATAGATAATTGGATAAGGAAGTTGTAGCACATATATACAATGGATTATTACTCAGCCATAAAAAAGGAATGAAATCTTACTATTTTCCACCACAGTGATGGACCTAGAGGATATTACGCTAAGTGAAATAAGTCAAGAGAAAAACAAATACCATATGTTTTACTTGTATGTAGAGGTTGGGGGGTTAGGGGAGTAAGTGAAAAAGTTGAAGGGATTGAGAAGTACAGACTGGTAGTTACAAAAGAGTCACAGGGATGTAAAGTTCAGCATTGGGAATCTAATCTAATAAAAGAGTAATATGCAAATTAACCATCACTCCGATACACCTAAGCCACGCCCACCAGCCTGTCAGAGCAGTTGTATGCAAATTAAACCCAGCCAGGATGGCGGCCGGCAGCCACAGAGCTGAAGCAAACAGGAGGCTTTGTGCCTGCCTAGGCCTCTGCTCAAAGCAACAAAGTTTCAATTATAGAAGATAAGTAAACCCCCCCAAAAACCTGATTCTAGCCAGCCTCGCTGGAACATTGGGTCAATGGGAGCTGTGGGCAGCCTGAAAACAGCCCTCAGCCCCTCACCCAGGCTGGCCAGGCACCCCAGTAGGGACCCGAACCCTGAACAGGCTGTGGGCAGCCTGAAAACGGCCCTCAGACCCTCACCCAGGCTGGCCACACCCACATGCAGTGAGGGGTTCCCACTGGGGGGCTTGGCCAGCCTGTAAACAGCCATTAGCCTCTCACCCAGGCTGGCCAGGCATGCCAGCAAGTGGACATCCCCCGAGTGGTCCCAGACTGTGAGAGGGCACAGGCCAGGCTGAGGGACAACCCCCTCCCCCGCCCAGTGCACAAAAAAAAATAGTAAAGATATAATATGCAAACAACCAACTGTGTAATGACCAGATCTCAGATCAGCAGAAAGGTGGGGCAGTGAGCTACAAGAGGGTGGTGGAGAGCTATAGGAGGGGGCAGGGCATCAAGCTATGGGGGAGTGGGAGGAGCTACAGGAGGGTGAGGCAGCAGGCAGAGAGCTACAGGAGGGTGGCAGTGAGCTACTGGCTACAAGAGAGGGCAGGGCAGCAAGCTTTGAAGGGGAAAGATGAGGGGAGTAGGGGGGGCGGGGAGCTACAGGAGGACGGCAGCCAGCTACCAGCTGCAGAGAGCTACCAGCAGTGGTGGGCAGGGTAGCCAGCTGAGGCAAGCAGCAGCGAGCTACTCACGCATGGATTCATGCTCAGGGCTACTAGTTTATTTATAAAAGAAAAAAAATCCCATCATTTCGATGTATGTACATATGTGCTTTATGTTTTTTATTATTTATTTACCACAAGTAAAGGTCAGGAATCGTTATCTTTCTTTTAAATTTTTTTTACTGTTTCACTTCATTACTACTGTGTATGTGCTCCATGTGAGTGACATAGGTGCATCATGCCGTAGGAAGGGATTTCTGATGTAACCTGAGGACCTACTGTAAACCACTACTGTGAGTCATAGAAGACATTTTAAAAAATGACTTGTACTATTTATGGAAAGTTAATATTGTCAAAATGTGGTTTCTCCCTATGTCAATCTGTAAATTCCATAAAACAGAATACAAGGTTTGGAGAGAGGAGGAGGAATTTTAGAAAGTTATTCTCAAATCCAACTAGAAAAATGTTTTTAAACTGGTAAAAATGGCTGGAAAGGACATATGAAAAACTATAGTGATGAGGGGTAACTAGCTTTGGTCACTTAAAACTGCCAAGTTGCAATAATTAAACCATGGTAAAAGAATAGAAGATCAAAGAGAATAGAGTCCAAAAGCAAACACAAAAATATATCTGGAAATTTAGTGTATGATAAGATTATTTCAGACCCCTGTAGATTAATAAATCATTTTGGGATAACTGGCTAACCATTTGGGGGGGGAAATTAAGCTGGATCTCTTTTACCTCTCACACCAAAATAAATTTCAACTGAGTAAAAAAAAAAATCAATATAAAAAGAAAAAGCTAGAAGAAAAACATTGATGAAACTAATTAACAAATAATTTTAAATTGATATTATGAAGTGAGAGTATAGGGAAATAGGAAATCTAAGACACTGTTGGTGAGAACATTTTAAAGATGGAAATTCTTCACAAATTAATATATAAGTATAATGCCACAATTATCAAAATTACAGACATAGAGAAAAATAAATGATGAGACCATCCAAGGCAATCTTGAAAATGGAGAATTAATAAGGAGAAGAGGAGATAAATGTGGGAGGTAAGACAGTTGGATATTGAAACTTAAAACTACCGAATTTAAACCAGCATAAGAGTAAACCATCAGTATAATAGAAAACCCAAACCAGCCCTAAGTATTTATCAATTAAGTATCTGATAGAACTAGCATTTCAAGTTAGTGGTAAAGGATGGATAATAAATAAATGGAATTAGGAAAGTGAGTTACCTATTGAGAAAAAATAAAAATAGAGTCCAGTTTCTCTAGAGAATAAACCTCTTTCTTGGCAAAGTAGAGGTAGTGAACCCAGTGAGGGTGGGATAGAAATGAGGATGTAATTCATCCAACCCTTAGATCCTACAACATGCTGTAGGGCAAAGGGCCTCACTTCTACTCTTAGATACTTCTATAAATACTTAGATTATAATATCCTCTGTTTTGCTTAGTCAGTTACTACTGTACTTTCTACTTTTCATTTTTAGAAATTGTTTTTACATCTTTCATCTACTGTTATCTCCTATCCTGTTCTTGTCCTTGTGAGTTGATTCCTTTTTTATTATGTAGCATTTTCTTAGTGGGATTTTAGTAAAAAGAGAAGATGATTAACACATGTCAATTTCTGCATCTCTACCTGGAAGCCCTATTTGTGCCTGAGTTCTAGTGATTTACTGCTTTTTATTTTCTCCTCCTAGAGAGAGCAGGACCAAGGTCAGCTTTGTGACTTTGTACTAAGTACTCAACAGAGAAGGAAGTCACTCATTTTAAATTATCTATGTTTTTTAATCTTATTGGTTCCCTGTGTGCCTAGGGAAAAGGCACTTTACCTCTCTGGACCACAGGAGATCTTAGACTAGAATAGAGTCTGGTGTCTAGATGATGCCTAAAGCCCTCCTTCAGCTTTAACAGTCTAAGAATCTATGTGCCCAGTTTATTAATTTTCCAGTGTATATTATATCATTGGTATGAAACAAAAAATGTAGGATGCTGAGTCTGAGTTCTTGTCTCAAGAAAAACAAAGAATGAAGTCACGGACAAAAACAGTAGGAGCAAAGTTTATTGAGAATATCCATGTGAATTAAAGTGTATTAGTCAAAAAAGAAAAAGAAAAGTAGTCCATCAGTCCATGTATAGAGTCCCACATGGCCATAAGCCACGTGGGCACAGGGGATGTGCTCCCCTGCAACAGGAATGTCAGGTATCCATTGTGTCCTGCACCAAGGGAAAGAAGGGGAGAAGAGGTGCACATTTTTGTATATATGCTGACCTCACTGCCTTGTGATTAGTTATCTGTATGCTCTCTGTCTTAGCAGTATCCATACATTTTAAAGTTCATGTCTCCCACATATGCCCTTTCTTCCCTGCCCAATTGGAGCATTTTAGTAGCTCCACCGAATTGGGTTCCCAGGCTAATTCCTCTCCCCCTCTCCCGCCATGGTCCCCATCCCTGTCTACCTAGATTTACCTGTCTCCTCAACTAAGCATCTAACATTGTAGACTTTTGCAAAGGAAAAACTAAGTCTGTCAAAAGAGGCCATAACTACTCCTAATTAAAGGGTTTATAATCCATGGTCAACAATGGTGATCAAGTGCACTGTTGGAGATAGAATAAAAATAGCAAGTGCACTAAAAACAGTACCTTCTTCCTGTTTTAGCTTCCTGTTACTTCTTGGCCTATGGCATGAGAAGATGGACAAAGAAGGTAGAGTAATGTTTCTGGAAGTTGTTTAAAATGTATCTGGGATTTTTGTTTTATTTGGGTACTATGGGCCTGGTGCACAAAAATTTGTGCACTCGGCGGGGGTGAGGGGCTCCCTCATCCCAGCCTGTGCCCTCTCACAGTTTGGGACCCCTGGGGGGGGATGTCCACCTGCTGGCATGCCTGGCCAGCCTGGGTGAGGGGTTGAGGGCTGTTTTCAGGCTGCCCACAGCCCCCTCAGGGTTCGTGCACTGGGGGGTGGGAGGACTGGTGAGTGCAGGCGTGGACGTTTCCCGTTGGGTGGCCCACCATCGCACACACCTGGTGGGCCCCCATTGCTGAGGGGACACACCTGGCGCAGAGCCGGGTGGCAGGCCGGGAGGTGGACACTGGTGCATGGTCCCTGGGAGTGGAGGGCCTGCTGCTGAGTGGACACACCTGCCTCCCTGTGTGCTGTGTGCCCCGATGGCACCTATTTCCAGGCCTCAGCCTCAGGGGCGGAGCTGGCTCGGTCCCTCCGCCCCCGAGGCTGCCCAGCCGCCTGGAGTCCATTGGGGTACCTATTTCCAGGCCTCAGCTTCCGGCCAGGGCTGGCTGGGTCCCCCAACCCCGAGGCTGCCCTGCCACCTGTAATCCGTGACTGGATCTATTTCCAGGCCTCCATGGCCAGCGCCCTGCTCCTCCCCCTGTGGTTGCGGCCTGTGCATTTCGCGGCTTCTCCAGGGCTGCGGCCTCCGCCATCTTGGATGGGCTAATTTGCATACAGCTGCTCTGATTAGCTGGTGGGAGTGGCTTAAGTGTCCCAGAGAAACGGTTAATTTCAATATTACGCCTTTATTAGATTACATGGTGAGGCCAGGAGATCAGAAGGCAGTTGCCATTGATAAGATAGTGTGTTGCTTACAGTTCCCAAGAAAGGACATGTCACACCATGTAGGGCCACATAGGGAAAGCCCAGGGCAGAAGGAATGAGAAGAAAGCATGTGTTTTTTTGTGGGAAGGAATGGGTGAGGTGAGTAAGCAGCTGAGTAGGTTTAGGATTAACTAACATAAATAATTTCTGGAGGTTCTGGGCTGTGGGGGTGGTCCATAATTGTCCAGTCTGGGCCTGGGATGAGTTGCTTCGTATGGTGTAAAAGCTACATAAAGGAGGAGGTTTGCAATAAGGGCTCTGGATTGGTTAGTTTGCATTTGAAAGCCACACCTTTTGATGAGTTGTTTGCTGTTTCTAAGAATTGGGGCAGTCTCTCCCTAGTCAGACCCCCAGATGCCAGAGCATCAAAGGTATAGAAAATGAGAAATATCTAATCTAATAAAAGAGTAATATTGAAATTGACCATTTCTCCTGGATGCGTAAGCCACGCCCACCAGCCAATCAGAGTGGCTGAATGCAAATTAACTCAGCCAAGATGCAGGCCGGCAGTCACGGAGCTAGAGTAAACAGGAGGCTTCCGTTACACCAGGAGTAAACTGTTTGCCTAGGCCGGCTGGGCCTCTCTCTGCTCACGGCAACATAGTTGCAATTATAGAAGCCACGGATCTGAGCCAAACTGGAGGCTTCCATTGCACCAGCAATGAAGGAAACTGCCTGCCTAGGCCGGCTGGGCCTCTACTAAGGCAACATTCTTTCAATTATAGAAGCCATGGAGTTGAAGCAAACAGGAGGCTTCGTTACCTGCCTAGGCCTCGGCTTAAAGCAACAGTGTATCAATTACAGAAGATAAATAGACCCCAGAAACCTGCTTCCAGCCAGCCTTGCTGGGACATTGGGTCAATGGGAGCTTTAGGCAGCCTGAGAGCCTGAAAACGGACCTCAGCCCCACACCCAGGCTGCCCTGGTACCCCAGTAGGGACTCAAACCCTGAATGGACTGTGGGCAGCCTGAAAACGGGCCTGAGCTCCTCACCCAGGCTGCCCAGGTAACTCAGTAGGGACTCAAACCCTAAAGGAACTGTGGGCAGCCTGAAAACAGCCCTCAACCCCTCACCCAGGCTGGCCACATCCCCATGGGGTGAGGGGGCTTGGCCAGCCTGCAAACAGCTATCAGCTCCTCACCCAGGCTGGCCAGGCATGCCAGCAGGTGGACATCCCCCGAGGGGTCCCAGACTGTGAGAGGGCACAGGCCAGGCTGAGAGACCTCCCTCTGAGTGCACAAATTTTTGTGCACCGGGCCCCTAGTAGTTAATAAAGAAGTGGTCAAACAAAAGTTGTGGTAGAGAGTCATAAAGAGGCCTGTGATGAGGCAGGAGTGATGTGGCTCTTGGTGGGAGGAGGGTGAGTAGGCTAGAACTTATAAAAACAAAGGTCAGGAGTACTCCATGTGGGGAAAACACCCATTATAGTGTTAAGGATGGAATATAGGCAAGGTATAAATTAGGAGATTTAGCTTTTTCATATAACCAGAAGTCTGGAGGCACAGCATAGGGCTGATGTAGCCACTGAAGAAAGGCACCAAGGGTCCAGGCTCCATATATCACTTCCTGTTCTTCCAGCCTTTACCCGTGGCTTTGTCCACAGGGTAACAAGACAACTGATGCACCTGCCTGCACCCATTGAGTCCAAGTGCCAAGCAAGAGAAAGTGAAATGACAACAAATTTTAACAGACATTGCCACTTTTCATCTGGGAGATAAAAGCTTTCCTGGAAGTTCTACCCAATAGATTTCTACTTACATCTCATTGACCAGAACTGGGCCATATGGTTTACCCCAAAAATCAAGAGTATCTACGGGAAGTCATTGTTTCTAACATTTATTTTGCTGCCCCAAGCAAAACTGAGGTTCTACTGCTGGGACAAATCCATATGTGAAAGGATTATATTTAGCCATGACTGCCACAGAGGGAAAAAGGAAATATGAGTTCATCTCCTTCAATTAAATGAGACAAACCATATGAAGTATTTAGCACAATGCCTAGCTTATAGTATGTGCTCAAAAGAAAAAGTTTGCTGCTGCTATTACTATTATTGTTAATGAAATGTAGTAATTCATAGTCTTGATTTTTACAGTCTTATTAATTCAATAAATATTTGTTATACTTTTACAATGTTCAGTCTTTAGGTGCTGGTGGTTAAGAAAGAGAATAAAATATGATTCCTGCCCTTTGAGAGCTTTCTATATCTGTGTAGATAAATACATAATGCATTAAATGTGATGAAAGCTTCAGCAGTGGCAGTCTTGGAAGCTATTGGAAGTGAAAGGAACTTGAGAGCATGGATACAAATGGTTTCTTATTTCACAGATAAGGGAAGTGAAGGGGCTGACCACGGTCAACTAGTTCTCTGTGCAGAGAACCAGGTGCAGCACAAGCCTCCTGATGTCCAAGCTGGTGACCTTCTGATTACACTGCCCTTTCTGAAGTGATTTGAAAATGCAAAGCTGGATGGAGAGACCAGAATAATAAGCCCATGGTTTTGGGGAGGTGCAGGCCATCTCACAGAAGCGTAGCCCTTGGCCCAGGAGGAAACTCGACCAGCAGGTGATTAACTGAACTCCCAGGACTGTGCTGATGTGTGTGTGCCAGCATGAAAATGAGGGCCCTTCTGAGTGGCAGGGAGGAGAATTCCTCTGGGTCAAGACTTTTATTCACTCTGTGGTTTTTAATTAGCAATCCTGATTTTTCTAAAGATTGCATTAAATCAGCAAATGCTTCTTGCACAACTCCCCACCCACTGATCCACTATTGGACAGCATGGGTCACTAAAATGTGGAAAAAGAATGGAAAATTGGGATCCTGGTGCATGGCACAAGATTAGATGAGGGAAAGAGCCATAAAATGTCATTCAGAAATATTTAAAGATATTAAATGTAGTCTGCTCACTACAATGACTATTATATGTTTTTATTAAAAATTACTTTGTTTTGCTTGGCATAAAGTATAGCTTTAGCTTTTGTGGGATTTATTGTTGTTATTACTGTGTTTTTTAAGATGATGAAGTTAATGAAAATCACAGACTATCTGGCTGGCAGAAACAAAGTCACATCTGGAAACAGCTGCACTGGCAATTAAACAGCATTTAATGTGACTAATATCAAAAGGGTGGGATTTTCTTCCCCTAGCATTAGGGATGCAAAATTTAGGCTTCTGGACTGCTGTATTATAATAGTTTTGAGTCAATGGGTGTTTAAAAGTCATTCTGATATTTATAAAGAAAAACCCCCAGTGAGTCATAGAAGGGGATTTGAGTCAGAAAAGAAAAAGAAAAGAAAAAAAGAACAAGAGCTGCACAGTGTGAATTTTAAGAACTGGCATAAATTTTACAGTTTTCCCCCCTAAGCATTAACTGTTCTGTGTTTCAGTTCAATGAAATAAAGGCCTCTTGTTTCCCATACCAATCAAGTGACCTCCTGCCTTGCAGTAATTAGTGGTAAACTTCAATATGCAAGCTAAAAGACCACCTAATTAAAAAGTGTAATTAATTTACATAGATCATTCAAAATGGCTAGATTAGATAGTTTATGGAGATAATGTAAAACTCTTCGAGCTGCTTTTATTGGCTTCTTTCCCTGCTGTTCCTCAGGTTCTGAGTATTTTCATGGGAATGAGTTTATCAAAGTGAGAACAGCTTTGAGGTGATGGTTTTAGCTAATCACTTCTAAACATTTAAAGCTTTGCAATTATTTTTATCAATTACCCAAGTATAAAACAAACAAAAAAAATAGCCTTCTCTTCCTGCTTGGTGCTGAGTGTCCTAATGTTATTAGTGAATATTTATTAAGTGCCTGTTGAGTGCTAGATGCCACTCAAAACACACAGTTATTTTAGAACTTGCCATGATTAGCAATGACTCCTCTAGCTAGATAGCACTGTGATTCTTCTGATTACAATGAGACGGTCCTAGGACCCAAAGGAAAGATAGTAGCCTCAGGGTTTTTCCCCCTTTATTCATAATTTACAATATTAACTAATAGTCTATATTACCTATTCTTCAACATAAACAGTATTGGACTCCAGAGATTGGCCAAGCCCCTGCATGACAACAAAAGGACTGTTCCAGTGGTAAGGGAAGAGAATTCTGATTTCTTACTTTCCCTGGTATTGTCGCCCTATGGTGACATCCATTCATAAATTTCTTTCCCTTTACATGAATTACAAAGAGAGAAATTTCTCCCTAATTTATTTATGGAGGCAATATGTCAGAAGATCAATCAAGTCTAGCTTCTAAACAGAGAAGCTTGAGGCAAAGGAGTTGTTAATATAGCCTGTCTTTGAGGGAGAAGTCCAGGAATCTTGGCAATACCTTGCCAAAGAACAATAGATAGTCATTACCCTCTTTTCATTTCTTTTTTTAAAATATCTTTTTATTGATTTCAGCGAGTAAGGGAGAGGGAGAGAGACATAGAAAAGTGTTGAGAGAAAATCATTGATCAGCTGCCTCCTGCACGTCCCCTTCTGGGGATCGAGCCCACAAGTTGGGCATGTGCCCCGATGGAATCGAACCATGACCTCCTGGTTCCTAGGTTGATGCTCAATCATTGAGCAACACCGGCCGGGCACCCTCTTTTAATTTCACCTGCCACTCTGAAGAAGGAAGATGATGATACCCTAGATGTTGTTGGGCTAACACTACAGGGTTGTCCTGAGAATATCTCATAACAAGAGAAAATGCCAATTTCCTCCTCAATATGTTTGATAGTATATATCACTGTGACATGAACTTTTTATAAATCCTTAATATTTCGGAGCTCTGAGTCATTTAACAAGGAGTCATCCCCTCTTCATGAGATAAATGTAGTATTATTCTTCACATTGGAACCTGAATTCTATAGCTTGACTGCTTATGTTGATTAAATCCCTGTGTGGTTACAAAATTTTCACTTCTTTGTTCTTTGTAAATATAATCCAAGTTCTACTTTACTTCCAATCTCTCAGTTCCCTCATTTCTATGGTTCAGATAATAGCATCATAATCACCCAACTAAAAACTTTGATATAATCTGTTAGAATATAATGTAAAATAAAGGTTTTTCAGACATTGCTGCCCATAAAAGTTTTCTAGGGAGTACACACACACACACACACATGTGTGTGCGTAAAACATCCGAGATCTTCAGTTCGAGTACCAGACTGATTAAATTAGAATCTCTGGGAGGAAGAATCCAAGTATCAGGATTCTTGTTATATGCCTCTGAGTTTTGAGGTGGTTTCTCATGATGCATTATTGTGATTGTAGCTTTCTGACACATCTACTTCATTCTATGAATACTCATCAAGGATCTACTATGTCCCAAAGACTTGTTAGAGATACAGTGAAAACAAAAATGGCCAAGGTCCTTGCCCTAGTGTGATCTTGTGATAAACAAAAACCAAGTAAACACATAGTAATATCATTTCAGGTACCACTTAGAGCTGTGGAGACAAATGGCAATGTGAGATAAAGAAATCAAAGTTGTGTTCATACCTATATCTTACTAAGGATAAATTCAAATAGATTCAACATTTCAATTTTTAAAATGAAAAAACCATATGAGGCCCATAAGCCATATGAAAAAAAGATTGCTAAATCAGATTACATAATACCACAAAGTCAAAAGACAAAGATCAAACTGAGAAAACAATATTTGTAACTCATGTACAAAGCATTACTTTCCTACTGTATATAGATTTCAGAAAATCAATAAGAATAAGATCCATATCCAAATAGAAAAAAGAACAGAAAAAGGAAATAGTGTTTTTTAAACATAAGAAAAACCCACATATAGTAATAGAAATGCATACTAAAACTACACTAAGATCCATGAGTTTTATAACATACAAAGTGTGAGAAAATAGTCTATTTTAAAAATCCTCACCTGAAGATAAGCTTTGTTTTATTTTTTCTCTTTTATTTTCCGTTACCATTTATCTCCACTGCACCCTCTTCCACCTCCCCATGCGCCCACAATCACCACACTGTTTTTTACATCCATGAGTTCTTTTCTCTTTCTTCCTTGCTCAGTCCCTCCACCACCATTCCCAAACACAACCCCCCATACAAACACAACCAGAGCTGTCTGCCTGCTCTCTATGAATCTTGTCTCTATTTTGCTTGTTAGTTCAGTTTTTTCAATTAAATTCCACATGTGAATGAAATCATGTTATTTTGTCCCTCTTTGACTGGCTTATTTCACTTAGAAAAATGATCTCCAGGTCCATTCATGTTGTCACAAAGGGTAAGATGTTCTTCCTTTTTATGGCCAAATAGTGTTCCATTGTCATATAGCTTTTTAATCCACTCATCTACTGAAGGACACTTCAAATCTTGGCTATCTTACCTAATAAAGAGGGAATTTGCAAATTGACCATCACGCTGTAATGGTCAAGATGGCTTCACCCATAGCCTAGGCAAGGATTCTGTAACACAAGATGGCTGCACCCACAGAGGAGGCAGGGATTTCATAACACAAGATGGCTGCGCCCACAGTGGAGGCCGAGTTCATGTAAGGAACATTAACGAACCATCAGCAAGGACCTGAGGCTACGAGGTGCTGGACCCAGGCAGAGGACCTGAGGCTGTGCCCCCCTGCCTTGTAGGGCTTGACAGAGGACCTCAGGCCACACCTCCTGTCTGGCAAGGCTTAATGGGGGACCTCAGGCTGTGCCCCCTGCCCTGGCACCAGGCCAGGGAACCTGAAGCCACACACCTCCACACCCGGCAGGGCTTGATGGGGACCTCAGGCTGTGACCCCCACCTGGTGGGGCTTGATGGCAGTGGGGCTGGCCGGATCTGAATCTGGCCCAATGGGGGTGAAGCCAGCTGGGTCCAGGTCTTGCTTGATTTTGAGACACACCTGTATGGGCAGGGACTTGACTCTGGTTTCCCTGGCACTCCCCAGACTCTGATAGGAGGAAGATTTTCATATACATTTTACTGATTTTCTCTCATCTCTGATACTTCTATTATAGAGAAAGGACAAATAGCAATATTAAAATATTTCCTCTAATTAATTCCCTTTTAATGTGCACAAATTTTCTGCACCGGGTCACTAGTTTTAAATAAGACTGCAATGAACATAGGGGTGCATATATTCTCTTCAGTTAGTGTTTTGGGTTTCTTTGGATATATTTCAAAAAGTGGAATGACTGGGTCATAAGGCAGTTCCATGTTTAATTTTTTGAGATAATTTCATGCTGTTTCAACAAAGGCTACACCAATCTGCATTCCCACCAACAGTGCACAAGGGTTCCCTTATCTCCATATCTTCACCAACACTTGTTTACTGCTTTATTAATATTATCCATCCTAATAGGTATGAGGTGATATCTCATTGTGGTTTAATTTGCATTTCTCTGATGATTAGTGACATTGAGCAACTTTTCATATGTCTATTGGCCATCAGTATGTCCTCTTTGGAGAAGTGTCTATTCAGGTCCTTGCCCATTTATTTTATTTTATTTTTTTTCATATATTTTATTGATTTTTTACAGAGAGGAAGGGAGAGGGAGAGAGAGTTAGAAACATCCATGAAAGAGAAACATCGATCAGCTGCCTCCTGCACACTCCCCGCTGGGGATGTGCCCACAACCAAGGTACATGCCCTTGACCAGAATCGAACCTGGGACCCTTGAGTCCACAGGCTGATGCTCTATCCACTGAGTCAAACCGGTCAGGGCGCCCATTTATTTTAAAAAATATATTTTATTGATATTTTACAGAGAGGAAGGGAAAGGGATAGAGAGTGAGAAACATCGATGAGAGAGAAACATCGATCAGCTGCCTCCTGAACACTTTCCACTGGGGATGTGCCTCAACTAAGGTACATGCCCTTGACTGGAATCAAACCTGGGACCTTTCAGTCCACAGGCCAACACTCTATCCACTGAGCCAAACTGGTTTGGGCCCTTGCCCATTTTTGATTGGATTGTTTGTTTTTTTAGTGTTGAGTTTTATAAGTTCTTTATAAATTTTGGATATTAAATTATTATGAGATGTATTGGCCAATATGTTCTCCCATTGAGTGGGCTGTCTTTTCATTTTTAAAAAATAAATCTTTATTGTTCAGATTATTACAGTTGTTTCCCTTTTTTCTCCCCGTAGCTCCCTTCCACCCAGTTCCCACTCCACCCCATGCCCTTACCTCCCCACCCCCAATGGTCCTTGTCCATAGATGTAAGATTTTTGTCCAATCTCTTCCTGCACCCCCACACCCCATTCCCCCCAAGAATTGTCAGTCCCTTCCTTTTCTATGCCCCTGATTCTAATATATTTACCAGTTTATTCTGTTCATCATATTTTTTATTCATTTGATTTTTAGATTCACTTGTTGATAGATATGTATTTGTTGTCACTTTATTGTTCATAATTTTTATCTTTCCCCTTTTCTTCTTCTTCCTCTTCTTAAAGACTACCCTTCAGCATTTCATATAATACTGGTTTGGTGGTGATGAACTCCTTTAGCTTATCTGTGAAGCTCTTTGTCTGAATAATTCTAAATGATAGCTTTGCTGGGTAAAGTAATCTTGGTTGTAGGTCCTTGCTATTCATCCCTTTAAATATTTCTTGCCACTCCCTTCTGGCCTGAATATTTTCTGTTGAGAAATCAGCTGACAATCATATGGGTACTCCCTTGTAGGTAACTAACTGTTTTTCTCTTGCTACTTTTAAGATTCTCTCTTTGTCTTTTGCTCTTGGCATTTTATTTATGATGTGTCTTGGTGTGGTCCTCTTTGGATCCCTCTTGTTTGGGATTCTCTGTGCTTCCTGGACTTGTAAGTCTATTTCTTTCACCAGGTAGGGGAAGTTTTCTGTCATTATTTCTTCAAATAGCTTTTTAATATCTGGCTCTCTCTCTTCTTCTGGTGCCCCCATAATTCGGATGTTGGTACACTTTAAGTTATCCCAGAGAGTCCTTACATTACCTTCATATTTTTGGATTCTTTTTGCTTTTCTGTTTGAGTGTTTTTGCTTCTTCATATTTCAAATCTTTGACTTGACTCTTGGGATCCTCTAGTTTGCTGTTGGATCTCTTTAAATTATCTTTATTTCAGTCAGTGTATGCTTAATTTCTGATTAGTTCTTTTTCATATCCTTGAGGGTCTCAATAAATTTCTCAGAGGTTTCTAGAAGACTCTTGAGTAACCTTTTAAACGTGGTTTTGAACTCTCTATCCAGTATTTTGCTTTCATCCATTTCTTTAATTTGTGACTTGTTTGTCTTCACATTTTGGCTGCTTCTCTGAGTTTGTTTCTATGTACTGGGTAGCTGCTAAGTCTCCTTGAGTTGATAGAGTGGCCTTGTGTGCTAGGTGTCCTCTACAGCCCAGTGGCTCAGCCTTCCCAGTCACCTGAGGTGAACACTCTTGGTGCACCCCTTTGTGGGCTGTTTGCACAGTCTTGTTGTAGTTAACCCTTGATTGCTGTTGGTATCACTGGGAGGAATTGACCTCCAGGTCAATTGGCTGTGATGACCATCTGTGTCTTCACTGGAAGATCTGTTGTGCAGGAGACACCCTTATGGGGAAGAACTTGCTTCAGTGGGGCTTTGGTGCTCACTGAGTCTACCCCTTGAGTGTGTCTCTTATGGATGTGAAGAGTTGTAATCTAGTATGGTCTTGCTCTGACCACTGGGTACACTGGCTCTTGGATCTCCAAGGAGGTGCAAGGTCAGCCACTGTCTGGAGCTGCCCAGCAGGAGCTACAGAGACATCTGCAGAGTCCTCCTCTTTGTATGAGGTTTGGAAGTACCTCCAGATGAAGCCTCCAGATGAGGCCCAGCTGTGAAGCAAGGCCAGCAGGGCTTTGGGCCTTCTTTTAGAAGCTCTGGGGCTCTCTGACCCAGCTCCAGTTTGACAGGTTTTAGGCAAAAGGCCAGACCATTTATATGCAAAAGCCAATGCACATAGCTTGGGTGATGTTGTAAATTGGGTGGGGCAGGGTCTCTGGAAATCACCAGGGCGGAGCAAACAGGAATGGCTTCCAGTCTGTCCTGAACCAGAGAAGTCCCCATTTCTCCACATCCGGCACCCTGGTGCAGGAACAATGATCACTGTGAGCCCCTCTAAGAGAAAGCCGCCCTCACATTCCTGTCCCAATGCCAGAGAGTCCAATTTCTCCACATATGTGCCTGGGTCCCCAGAGTCTTGCCCAGAACTGGAGTTCAGAGCAAGCAGGAGCTTGTATCTCCCTCCCGATTAAAAGAGCAGCACATCCAAGTGCCAGCACTTTCTGCACCTCCGCACCTCCTACCAGTCTCAATACACCTTCTTCACCTCTCTAGTTGTGGAACTTCCACTCAGCCAGCCTTCCCGGGTTCTGGGTGGTAGTTGTTCTGCCATTTAGTTGTGGTATTGATGTGGTTGTGAGAGGCAGCAAGTACAGGTGCTTACCTATGCCGCCACCTTGGTTCTTCCTAGTCTTTTCATTTTGTTGGTGGTTTTCTTTGCTATGCAAAAACTTTGTAGTTTGTTGCAGCCCCATTTGTTTATTTTTTCTTTTATTTCCCTTGCCCAAGGAGATTTTTCAGAAAAAAATATTGCTACAGGAAATGTCCAAGATTTTATTGCCTCTATTCTTCTAGGATTCTTATGGTTTTGAGTCTAACATTTAAGTCTTTAGTTCATTTTGAGTTTATTCTTGTGTTCAGTGTAAGAAGGTTGTCTAGTTTCATTTTTTTCCATGTATCTGTCCAGTTTCCCAACACCATTTATTAAATAGACTATCTTTACCCTATTATATGTTTTTGCCTCCTTTGTCAAATATTAATTGACTATAAAGCTGTAGGTTTATTTCTGGGCTATTTTGTTTCGTTGATCTATACTACATGCCAGTAGTACCATGCTGTTTTAATTACTATGCCCTTATAGTATAGTTTGGTATCAAGTAGGGTGATTCCTCCAACTTCATTTTCTCAAGATCGCAATTGCTATTCAGTGTCTTTTGTGGTTCCATATAAATTTTTTAAATATTTGTTCTAGTTTTGTGAAATATGCCATTGGTGTCTTGATGGGAATTGCTTTGAATCTGTAGATAGCTTTGGGTGGTGTGGACGTTTTAATGATGTTAATTATTCCTATTTATGAACATGGTGTATGCTTCCACACTTACTGTATCTTCTTCAGTTCCTTTCTTCAGTATCTTATAATTTTCTAAGTGCAGGTCTTTTATTTTGGTTAAATTTATTTCTAGGTATTTTATTCTTTTTGAAGCAATTGTAAGTGGGATTTTTTTTTTTTTTTTTTTTTTTTTTTTTTTTTTTTTTTTTTTTTTTTTTTTTTTTTTTTTTTTTTTTTAGTTTCCCTTTCTGATGGTTCATTATTGGTGTATAAAAATGCAACTGACTTCTGCATATTTATTTTGTATCCTGCTACTTTACCAAGGATATGTTTTTTTATTGATTTTTAGAGAGAGAAGGAGGAAGAGAGGGAGAGAGAAACATCAGTGTGAGAGAGAAATGTAATCAGCTGCCTCTCAGACACCCAGGCTGATGCTCCAACCAATCAAGCCATCCAGCCAGGGCAGGCATTCTTATACAATTACTAGAGGCCCGGTGCACAAAAATTTGTGCACTGGGGGAGGGGGGTGTCCCTCAGCCCAGCCTGTGCCCTCTTGCATTCTGGGATCCTTCTGGGGATGTCCACATGCTGGTGTGCCTGGCCAGCCTGGGTGAGGGGCCAATGTCTGTTTGCAGGCTGGCCAAGTTCCCCAGTGGGAACCCTCACCCCAGGGGGTGTGGCAAGCCTGAGTGAGGGGCTGAGGGCAGTTTTCAGGCCGGCCACAGCTCCCACTGACCCTCCGGGCCATCCACCTGGGAAGTGATTGGATGGCCGTGGCACATGCAGGGAGGTTTCAGGCCTCCCTGAATGTGCCCCTGGCCACCCAATGGCCTCCCAGGAGGGAACCTCAGGGGCGGCCCCCAGAGGCTTCTGCCTGGGAAGCGATCGGGTGGCAGGTAGCCACCCCACGGCCTCCCAGGAGGGAGCCTTGGGGCTGGCTCAGGGCGCTGGATGCCTTCCCAGGATGGAGGCTCCCAAGATGGTGGAGGCCACAGCCCAGGAGAAACCGCGCACACCGGGGCTGCGGCCTCCGCCATCTTGGCTAGGCTAATTTGCATACAGTCACTCTGAGTGGCTGGTGGGCATGGCTTAGGCGTCCTGAAGAAACAGTTAATTTTAATATTACACTTTTATTAGTTAGGATGTAAATTGGCACAACTTCTGTGGATAACAATTTGCCACAAACACTTTGTCCCAGTGCTGCCTCCTACTCCAGGAATTTGGTCTATGGCTATATTTGCATGTGTGGAAAAAAATGCAGTATTATTTCTAATGGCAAAAGATTGGAAATAATCTAAATGTTCATCAATAGGGGATGAGTTAAATAAATTATGAGACATACATGCAAGGGAATAATATGCAGCTGCAGAAAAGAATAAGAAAACTCATTTTTTTAAATATATTTTATTGATTTTTACAGAGAGGAAGGAAGAAGGATGGAGAGTTAGAAACATCGATGAGAGAGAAACATCGAGCAGCTGCCTCCTGAACACCCTCCACTGCAATTATTTAATGATTATTAATGTTAATAACTATAGATAAGAGGTTTTCTTACAAGCCCTGGGAAACTGGAGGATGTGTTGCAAGAGGGAAAAACAGGGCTATAAAATGATAAACGATGCCTCAGATCCCAGATGGGTACATTACTCAGAAAAGAAAATATATTTTGAGAACAAAGGACAGGAGATGCTTTGATTTGGTTGCTATTCCTGGACCCTGACCCCCTCTAGGAGTTTGCCTCAGGAATGCTGACTGTTCTCTGGTCATAGGAATGGCAGAACTGTTTTTAACATAATAGAAAATTGCCCTGCTGGCTACTGTGGCTCGGTGGTTGAGCATTGACCTGTGAACCAGGAGGTCACAGTTTGATTCCTAGTCAGGGCACATACCCAGGTTGTGGCTTGATCCCCAGTTAGGGCCATATAAGAGGCAGCTGAACGATGATTCTCTCTCCTCATTGATGTTTCTATCTCCCTCTCCCTCTCCCTTACTCTCTGAAATCAATGAAAAAAAATTTTTTTAAACAGAAAATTAACTACCTTGTTATCAGTCTTCAAGTTCCTGGAAGGAGACACACAGACCACGGACACTGAAGCCCTTATCCTGCCTCCACTCTCCCTTGGCAATATAGCCTTTCTTCCTTATCCATATACTAAAGGCCCAGTGCACGAAATTCAAGCATGGGTAGGGTACCTAGGCTGGCCAGTGATCAGGGCTGATTAGAGTCTTCTCACTGCCAGCCAGGGCCTTTCTTCATTGCATGCTGCCCCATGATGATCAGCACACATCATAGCAAGCAATCAAACTCCTAGTCAGTCAAACTCACAAGGGGACACTTTGCATATTAGCCTTTTATAGCGAATCTAATAAAAGAGTAATATGCCAATTAACCATCACTCTGAGACACCTAAGCCATGCCCACCAGCCAAGCCACACCCACCAGCCAGTCAGAGCGGCTATATGCAAATTAACCCAGCCAAGATGGCGACCGGCAGCCATAGAACTAGAGCAAACAGGAGGCTTCTGTTGCACTGGCGATGGAGGAAACTGCCTGCCTAGGCTGGCCAGGCCTCTTCTCAAGGCAACAATGTCTCAATTATAGAAGCCACAGAGCTGAAGCAAACAGGAGGCTTTGTTGCCTGACTAGGCCTCCACTCAAGGAAACAAAGTTTCAATTATAAAAGATAAATAAACCCCAGAAACCTGATTCCAGCCAGCCTTGCTGGGACATTGGGTCAGTGGGAGCTGTGGGCAGACATGGTACTCAGCCCCTCACTCAGGCTGCCCAGGCACCCCAGTAGGGACCCGAACCCTGAATGGGCTGTGGGCAGCCTGAAAATGGCCCTCATCTCCTACCCAGGCTGGCCAGGCATCTTAGCAGGGACTCGAACCCTGAAGGAACTGTGGGCAGCCTGCAAACAGCCCTCAGCCCCTCACCCAGACTGCCCAGGCACCCCAGTAGGACCTGAACCCTGAACGGGCTGTGGGCAGCCTGAAAACAGCCCTCAGCCCCTCATCCAAGCTGGCCACACCCCCATGAGGTAAGGGTCACCACTGGGGGGCTTGGCCAGCCTGCAAACAGCCATCAGCCCCTCACCCAAGCTGGTCAGGCATGCCAGCAGGTGGACATCCCCCAAGGGGTCCATAACTGCGAGAGGGCACAGTCCGGGCTGGGCCCCCATCTCCCAGTGCACAAATTTTGGACCTGCTCTCTCCATACTGCCGGCATTATTGGAATAAATGCTTATATATGATTCAACCTTGTCTCTGCTTAATTTGGCTCAGGTTTTGTGTCTGTTTTCAAGTATGCTACCATTTGATAAAAAAAGCACATAAAAAGATTAGATAGGTAACACATACATACATAGTGTATGCATATAAAAAGGTTTAAAAAGGATAAACCTATAGATACACATACATGTAAATATTTGTTTCCATGCTTATACTTTATCAGGCAGCATACACAAAAAACAGCAAATTTTGTCATCTGTGTGGAGAGGAGCTTGGTGGCTTTGGGACAGGAGTAAGAGAATTTTCTCCCTTTCTGTCTAATTTTAGAATTCTGAACCACATCATTATTTATTCACAAAAAAATTTTTTTTAAATACAGTATAAAATGTGTAGCCTTTGGCAGCGCAGACAGGATTCTATATGTAATAGGCTTTTGAGGCAAGGGCTTTCACAGGGGTAGCTAGAAAGCATTTCAGACAGAAAGAAAAGCCGATAGGAAGGTCCTAGGGGTGCCTGGGATTTGGAGCAGTAGGAAAGAGGTCAGCGTGTCTGGAAAAAAGTGGGAGAGGGGAGAGTATCTGGAGATGTGGTCCAAAAGGGAACAGATGCCTGGTCCCATGTGTCTTATAAGTCATGACAAGGGCTTTAGAGTTGATAATGTGTCATAAGAAGTTTATGGCAAAAGTGTGACATAACCAGCCTACTATGGGGAGAGTAGCTTGAAGGCAGCAAGGGCAGAAGTAAAGGAGGAGGAGGATGTTATTCAAGGTGCCAGCCAGTGGTAGTTGGGTCTGTGACAGTGAGGATGGCAAGAAATGGGGGAATATTTGGGGAAACATTTGAAAATAGAGCTAAGAAGGCCTACTGCATTGGATGTGGGGGTAATATAAAGGGATGATTTGGCTTGAGCAACTAGTCAATACATATTAATTCTAGGCACAAAACAGACATTTCCCTGCCCTTAGGGAGCTTACGTGTAATGGGAGAGACAAACAACAAACAAGCACTTGCTTAATTAACTCAGTTATTAACACTGTGAGGCAGTAACAAGGTGCTGAGATGGAAGGTAACCACTGGGCCTATTTATAGGGGTAAGGACCTTGGGGGGTGGGGGAGAGGGAGGGAGAGAAGGAGGATTTAAAGTGAGATCTGGAAAACTGAAAAGAAGCCAGCCATGAGAAGAATGAAGAGCATTCAAGGGAAAGAAAACAGCATGTGTAAAGGCCTTGAATTAGGGTGGGAATTTCTTTTATGAATTTTCATGAGGCAAAAGTGGCTGGTGTGTAGTAGATCAAAGGGGGTTAGGGAGATATGCAGTGGTGCTTATAGGTAGGGTGAGGAGGAGGTGTGTGTGTGTGTGTGTGTGTGTGTGTGTGTGTGTGTGGTCAGAATTCTGGAAACAAAGAGGCAGACATGGTACTCTGCCAAGGCATGGCCTAGCAGGCTTGGTGCTGGTTACTCCATTATTCCACCACCACCCTCCTTTCTCTTCTAAAATTGGGTCTTCAGTTTTTTCTTTTTTTTAATATTTTTTATTTATTTCAGAGAGGAAGGAAGAGGGAAAGAGAGATAGAACTATCCATGATGAGAGAGAATCATGAATTGGCTGCCTCCTACAAGTCCCCCACTGGGGATCGAGCCCACAAGCCAGTATGTGCCCTTGAACAGAATTGAACCTGAGACCTTTCAGTTCGCAGGCCAATGCTTTATCCACTGAGCCATTTCGGCTAGGGCTCCAGTCTTTTCTTGAGATGAATAAATTTCCCTTCTTCCAGATCCTTTGGCTCCCCAGGGAGATAGAAAACTTGGAGTTCTTTGACAGCCCAGATCATCTAGTGCTGATAAAGAACTATGTCAACAAAATATTAAAATCAAGAGTTCCCCATCTCAAGCTGACCACATGGTAAAGTGGCTTGAGTACCCATGTGCAGTTCCTATGTGGGGCAGTCAATCCTCAATCTATCACAAGCCTTACACCAAATTTCAGAAGGAGAAAAAGAACAATTTAATGGTGGGCTGATGAGCTGGTCAATATTCTCAATTGACCTCTTTAGCTACAGAGCCCAAATTGAAAACAGACTGTGAGAATCTCGAAGGGCTGCCTTCATGGCACATCCCTGTCCCTTGAGGAGCAAGTAGCTCTGCAAAGGTTTGGGGCACCAGCCTGGCACAGTGAGGAACTTCTGCTGCTTAGGCACTTGCAGATCTGCAGGAGCTGCTTTAATCAGGCCTGGTTAAAACCTTGCCCCTGTATGGACACCCCAAACCTCTGCTATGGATTACCTAGCTCCAGGGGCCAATCCTGTTGTTTGCAGAATCACTGTGGTCAATAATACAACTTCTCAGCAAGAACATGGGATGGGAATTAAAAGTGCAAATTACAAACATCTCCATAGCTCTCACTGAAATAGCACTTCCTATATTCCAACTCTATGAAACTCAGTGAGTCTCACCTCAACCTCATAAGGTGGGGGGGGGGCGCGGGGGGCGGTACTCTGATTACCTCCATTTTACAGATCATAGTGGGGAATCTCTGCAAGTGGTGTGTCTTTTAGTAAGAGTTAACAACACAATGCTTGATGGGACTTTCATCACAATCCTGGAGGTTTCTATTAAACAAAGCATGTTTATTTAGGAAAATGGAAACAGACAGGGGTCCAAGGCAGAGGGCACTTGCTTGCACAAGTATAAAGGGGGGGAAGGGTACTGTAGGTAGTTTCTGAAAAATGAATATTAAAACAGGCTTCCTTCATGTAGAGACAAGCTGGGAACCAGGGAATGAGGGCTGTGTTCAAGATGCCAGAGGAATCTGGTTAAACCATTGGGACATGAGCAAGGAAGTTAGTAGATATATTGGACTTTGTAACCTAAGAAATTTATACATTTCTCATATATATTTGTTCTCTTGACACCTGTAGTAAACTCTTTAAAAGCTCTTTTATTGATTTAGAGAGAGAAAAACATCAATGTGCGAGAGAAACATTGATCAGTTGCACCCCAACCAGTAATCAAACCCATAACTCCAGTATGTGCTGTTAGTTCTTAACTAAGGGGAACTCTGGGAAGGTTTTGATCTTTGCTTGATCCAGAATAATTAAGGGGGGTAGCAGCAACTCAAGTGAAAGGACCCAATGAAAAAGGTGAGTCTTGTGATTCAGAGGTGTCTCCCAACTGTTCCTCCACACACAGTCCTGAAAATTCTCTTTCCAGTGCTAACCTTGGAAATTCTAAGAAAAGGAACTCATTAGTGCAACAAGATTCCTAGAGGCCCCCAGAGTCTATTCCCTCTTCTCTCTATTCAGTGACAGAATCCTATGTTATTACCTGGAACATGACTGTCCAGTATAAAGACACTATTTCCCACCCTTCCTTGTAGCTTGTGTGATCCATTTGGCCATGTTCTAGCCGATGGAATTGAGTAGAAATGATGTGTACAACTTGTGGCTTGTTCTTTTAGAGGAGGAAGGATACTCTCCTTTTCCCGCTTCTCCCTGCTGGCTAGAATGTGACATGATGGTGAGCTATCCTAAACTAAATGGACACAGGAGACAGAATAGTAAGATAGAACGAGCTTGGGTCCCTGACCCCATGGACCTACCATAACATCTTACATTGTGGGGAAGCACGGGACTGGTTTGGAAAGTTTGTGAGGAGTATTCTCTGAAAGGTAGGGAGCCTCTAGGGGGACCTTGCTGAAGGTGGCAGATGTACAGGGCTGTTTGGTTGCTATAGCCAAGCAGTCCCTTATCCCTCTCACAGAAACCTGTGTCAGAATAATCCAGTCATCCCATCACTCAGGGTCTGCTGGTCAGTCCCGACATTACATGAGAGAGAAACAAACTTCTATTTTGTTCAAGCCAATGTAGGTTTTTGCTGCTGTTTTTGTCTTTTTTATAACCACTGAATCCTCATCCTAGTAACTACAGAACTTTTACCACCTCTTGGAGGTGGTTTCATTTTCCCTGGATAAAAGACTTCCTTTTGTCTGTGTTGAAGATTGTGGGTTGTCTCCTAATCCATTTTTCTTTCTTATAACCTTACTGAATTATATAGATTTTGATCACATCACCCCTCAGTGCATGTCTTTCTAGGTTGGAATCCTTTGAGATTTAGTCTCAACTTATAGAGAACACCTCTGCACTTCCTAAAATTCAACAACTTCAATTTTATTATCTGTTCTCAGTTAAATGGTTCCAGGGGCTATTATCTTTGGGCTGGGAACCTGGCCCACAATCTACAAATGTTTATTGCATTGAGGTAACTTGAATTGAATTTCAAAAAGCATTTTCTATTTAAAAAGACAGCATAAATTAAGTTCAAATTTCCAGACTTCATAGCCCAAGCTTTCATGTGCTATCCCAAGTAGGTAATATGAAGCCATGAAAAGAATTGGGCCCTAGCTGGTTTGGCTAGTGGATAGAGCTGCTGCCTGCAGCTGAAGGGTCCCAGTTTTGATTCTGGTCAAGGGTGGGTTACAGGCTTGATCCCCAGTCGGGGGCGTGTTGGAGGTAGCCAGTGAATGATTCTCTCATCATTTACGTTTCTATCTCTGCTTCTCTGAAATCAATAAAAATATTAAAAAAAAAAAAAAAGAATTAGGACTTGGAGAGAATTCCTTTACAGGAATATTTTTCCTCTTCTGCCCCCATCTTACCTCAATTTCCTAGCCAAGTCCTACGTATCTTTCAAGTCTCATCTTAAGCATCACTTTCCAGACCCCTAGACTAGGTTAGTTTCCTCTGTATTGCTAATTTATAGGCTTTGGCACTTTTTATTATGCAGTCATGTTTTAATTTACTTCTCTGCTATCTATATTTCTTTGTCGACTGTAAAGAAATGACTATACCCACTATATACATAGGTCCCAGCCCAGTGCTTGTCTCATAGCCAGTGCTCAATAACAATTTGGTGAATGAATGAATGAATGAATGAATGAATAGTCAATGAAGGATGATCAGTGGGTATTGTTATACTCAACTCTCCTCTCTCATACTCACATCAAGAAGCAAAACATAGGCTCTTCGGACAAATTTCTACATTCCAACCACTATCACTTCCTCCACTACTCATTCTGGCTGAAGCAACCGCCATCTCTCCCTTGTATTATTTTGTTATGCTACTAAATGGCCTCTCTGCTTCCATTTCTTTCCCCTTCTCCCTCCACAACATACCAAATCTTTCAGTATAAATACTGGGGAAACATAAGGATGAGGGCCAAATTGTACATGAGGGCCCTGCTAAAGATAGCAGTTATGTCCCTCCCAGATCAAGAAAGCCAGGGAGTCTCCTTTCTTACATTTTTTAAAATATATATTTTATTGATTTTTTTCAGAGAGGAAGGGAGGGAGATCGAGAGTTAGAAACATCGTTGAGAGAGAAACATCAATGAGCTGCCTCCTGCACACCTCCTGGGGATGTGCCCACAACCAAGGTACATGCCCTTGGCTGGAATCAAATCCTTTAATTCTCAGGCCGACACTCTATCCACTGAGCCAAACCAGTCAGGGCCTTTCTTACATTTTAACTAGTTCAAGTAAAGACTACAATTCTCAGTCTCTACTGAGACTTTAATCTCCATTGATGTAGGTATGGCCATGTGACTAAATTATGGTCAATGCTTGTGAGAAGAAGAGATAGTTACATTTTTGAGTCATGTCCTTAAAAGAAAAGGATGAGCTTCCCTCTTCATCTCCCTTTCCAATTACCTAAATTACAGAGGCAATGGCAGGAGCTGGGGCAGCATCTCAGATTACAAGATAGAAGCCAAATGTTGGGGAAGGCAGATCAACAATAAAGAAGACTGGCCTCTCAATCTTTTGGAGCTGCTATATCAGCCTTAGACTGCGGGAGAAACTAAATTCCTTATTTTCTAAGCCACTTTATTTAGGAACTCTGGTACAGCAGCTTAATACAGGGTTGGGCAAAAGTAAGTTTACAGTTGTTCATATGGAAAATAATACAATAATAAATAAATAATAATATAAGAATAAACTGTGTTTCATGGCCTCACAACTGTAAACCTACTTTTGCCTCACCCTGTATGTTTTCTATCTAATAAATACTCTCCTCCCAAATGCAGCTGCTTCATGGGAGTGAAAAAAATTATTCCAGGAAAAAATATATATGGAAAAGTTAATATCCCTCCTAATGGATATTAGGAGTTGGGGGACTCTTGAAAAGAAAGATGGGGAGAATAAGTCTTGTTCTAAAGCAGCAAGAAAAGAACTATCTTCTGCCCAGAAAAAACTCTGGTTCCTTTGTTAGCTTCTTGAGGAAGTGTCAGAGGGTAGAGAAGGCAGATCTGTTGCTTGGTTTTAGGCCCTAATGTGTAAAATGCCTTTGGGGAGTGAATAGAGAATTACCATAAGCTCTGGATTTGGGAGTTTAGAGAGCTTAAGACAGACTTTTAATCACTCTTCACTCCCTGGGGTCCCAGGGTATAAATTTTAATCACATTCACTTGCACCTCCATCCAGGGCAAGGTCTGCCATATTTATGACACAGCATTGTGTAAAGCTGCTCTCCACCCCACCCCACCGCAGCAGCCACAGTGCCAAGCTGCCCAGGTCCTGTGTATGGGGCAAGAGCTGCCCACCAACAAAGTAGGTTTCTTTTCTTCTCTTTTTTTTATCCTCACCCGAGGATATTTTCCCATTAATTTTGAGAGAGAGTGGAAGAGAGGGGGAAAGACAGAAAGAAACATCTATGTGAGAGAAACACATTGATAGGTTGCTTCCTGCACATGCCCTGTCCAGAGCCTGGGCCAGGGTGGAGCCTACAACCAAGGTATGTGCCCTTAACCAGAAATCGAACCTGAGACCCTTGCGTCCGCAGGCTGACACTCTATCCACTGAGCCAAATGGCTAAGGCCAAAGTAGGTTTCTTGACAACTCTCTGCAACATGGAAATTTTTCATATAGATTTGGATTAATATCAACCTATACTGGGTCAGATGAAATATATTAATTTGCTGGAAATTTGTTAGACTGCATGCATCTTTTAATCAGTTGTTTTCTTGGAATTTAATGGTTCAATAGTTCATTCTTTTATTCTTGACCCAGGTCTTCCCTAGATTCAAATTTACTGGTAGAACTCCTCTGGAGATTAGCATTATTTCTTCTCTGAAACTCTTACTCACAAATATTAAAGTCTCACCTAGATACCACTCTTTCATAAACTGGGGCTTGTAGGGGGCCTGAGCACCCTGAAGTTGTTTGCAAATAGATCCATTTTAATGGGAGGACGTCCACAGCCTTCACCAGATTCTCAAAGACATCTGTGACTCCCCCAAAATAAAATTTTCTTTTGAATGCCAGAGTTTCCATCTGAGCTAGTGAGGCGGATTAGGGAAGCAGTAAGTGTGGGTAGTAGTTATTTAACCTCAAATCCTCTTCTCTCAAGCCTCCCACTATCAGAAAGCTATGGAAAAATCATTTATCTAGGCAATGTGCTTCTGCTTGCTGTCCTCTTTTAAAATGGGAACATCCTATAAAGGGTATTGTATTAACTTCCAACACCTATGAAAGTTAATTTATCCAATTACTTTCTTCCTCAGGATCCCATGTTCTTAGGTGGGAAAAGATTTTGAAGGTGTGAGGGTCAGATCACTCTAAAACAAACTGAGCCACTTCTCAGATTTACCCCTGCCTCCCACAGGCTGCAAAATGCCTGACGGCCAAGGTCCACCACGGTAGAAAATTCAATGCAGGACGTGATTGACTCTAGCTCCACTAGGCCAAGGATCTGTCCCTCTGTTAACCTCTCCCTCCTCGGTGTCCAGCACAGTGCCTAGCCCATAGTAGGTGCTCAATATTGATTGGATGAAAAAGGGAAAGTGTGTCAGCCGCGTTAGTTACTGTGTGTGGAGAATGCGTTTCCTTGTCCAACTCAGAATGGTTCCAAAGGATAAAACTGAATCAATGAGCAGGTTAACAATCTAATTAGAAATAAATGCTGAGGAATAGTCATACCTGGGCATTAGGAACATGCGTGTGTACACACCTTGATGTCAAGAAGGAACTCATAGGTTGTCCTGAACCTAGCAGCCTGGAAGTATTTGGAATATTTATTCAAGACTTTTTGTATGAGGTGGCGGCACAGAGTTTTCGCCTTTTCAGTACTTTAATAAAGTCTGGGAAATGACGTGGAGAGAATGAGAACCCTCACCCTCCACACCAGGACTCCAAGGCAGTGAGGAGACCAGCGTTTGCCACGCGCGGACGCCTCCCGCGGTGGTGTCCCTGCCTCTTAACACCTACTTGTTGTAACATTCCCTTCCCGGTCCAGCTCACAGCCCTCCGACGGGGCTTCCACCTGTGCCCGGGTCCAGCACCCGCCCATCAGGAGCTCCTGCCTCGGACCCACTCCTCCAGCGAACGAGGTCCTCCAATTGTCCGTGCAAACCCAGCTCCCGACACCGAGCTGGCCCAGCCGGGCAGATGGGGCCACAGAGCCGCCCGCCGCCCGCTCCCCAGCGAGGCGCTTCAGTCGGTCCAGCCCCGCCCTGACGACGCCGCCAGCTTCAGGGAAGAGGCAGGCAGCTGGCGCTGCGCCCCCTGGGGGCCGGGCGGGACGGGCCAGGGTGCCCCTCGGGGACCGCAGGACCGCCGCACCAGGGGCAGGTACGGCGGCGGCCACTTCGGGCGGGCGGGCCTGCCGAGGAGTTGGCTGTTTTGTAACTGCACCATCCACCCAAGCCTCATTACCACCTCTTAATGAGACCCCTTTACTCCGTGACGTGCAACCGCTCCATCTCATTAAGGAAATCGCTCTTCAATGCTGATTATTTTATTTGCAGCCATAATTATATTTCTTTCGGCTAAATCACGGTTTAATCGAGCCCACATGGAGGGCAGCAGCACTAATTACGGCGGGGGATGCGGCGGCGGCAGCGGCGGGCGCGGGCCGGCGGGGAGGGGGTGCGGCGGGCGCGGGCCGGCGGGGAGGGGGTGCGGAGCGGGGGTTGC
>PVJC01018063.1:0-31765 GCA_004026665.1 Murina feae | reverse complement strand
GAAGTCTATTTCTTTCACCAGGTGGGGGAAGTTTTCTGTCATTATTTCTTCAAATAGGTTTTCAATATCTTGCTCTTTCTCTTCTTCTGGCACCCCTATAATTCTGATGTTGGTACGCTTGAAGTTGTCCCAGAGACTCCTTACACTATCTTCATACTTTTTGATCCTTTTTCTTTTTTCTTTTTTTCTTTTTGCTTTTCCGGCTGGATGGGTTTTGCTTCTTCATATTTCATATCTTTGACTTGCTTCTTGCGATCCTCTCATCTGCTCTTAGATCTCTGTATATTATTCTTTATTTCAGCCAGTGTATGCTTAATTTCTAGTTGGTCCTTTATCATATCCTTGAGGGTCTCATTAGATTTATTGAGGATCTCATTAAATTCATCGGCAGTCTCACTAAATTTATCGGCAGTCTCTAGAAATTTCTTGAAAAACCTAATAACCGTGGTTTTGAACTCTATATCCTGTCGTTTTCTTTTCTCCATTTCTGTCATTTGTGACCTGTTTCTTTGTCTCCGAATTTTGGCTGCTTCCCTTTCTGAGTTAGGCGATGACTGCGAGGAATTAACCTCTAAGCCACTTGGTTATGAGAGTCAGCTGTATCTACAGTGGGAGAACTTCTGTGCTGGAGACACCCTTATGGGGCAAGAGTTGTTTCGGCTTTTGTGCTCACTGCATCTGCCCCGAGTATGTTCCTTGTGGATCTGTTTTGTTTAGGATGGTCCCACTCTGGCCACTGGGTAATGCTGGCTCTTGTATCTTTAAGGAGGTGTTGATTTAGCCTTTGACTTAGGCTACTCAGCCTTTTATATGCAAAAGCCTCTGAGGCAGCTTGGGAGGGGCGGGGCCTCGGGGTGTTTGCAGGGCAGGGCGGAGCAAATAGCTATGGCGCTTCTCAGCCCTGCGCTGAGAGACACCAGGTCTCTATGTCCCATGGTATTTGTTGCAAGCAATACTGAGAGAAACCCGCTTTGGATTTCCTCCCGGTGCCAGTCAGTCCCCCCTCTTTGGGTGTCTGGGTCCTCAGAAACTGGCCTGGAACTGGAGTTCAGAGCCGCTGGGAACTTGTGGCTCTCTCCGTTTTGGAAAAGAACCGCGTCCTCTGGCGCCAGCTCTCTCTCCGAGCCCGTGCGCGCGCCTCCGTACCTTTGTACTTTGCTTCCGCCACTCCTCTGAGTCTCAGACTCTTTTCTAGCTGTAGGATTTTCACTCAGTCAGCCTTCATGTGGGTGTGAGTGGTGTCCGTGTTTTCTTTTCCTGGTTATTCTGAAATAGTTGTTCACGGCTGCATTTACGGTGTTTACCTTATGCCGCCATCTTGCTGTCTCTAGTATTTTTTTTTATATATATTCTTTCATGTTGTTACAGGTAGGTGGGACGTATTTTATGAGTGAAAATTCCTGAACCAGTGAGCAAGTGGGAGATAATAACAACAGATATTTATTAAGCACTTATGATGTGCTAGCTACTGTTCAGACTTTATAAATACTATCTTATTTAATCCTAACATCAACTTCATGAGGGGACATTATTAAGCCTATGGTAGAGATGAAGAAACTGAGTCACAGAGTATATCCGAAAATTGCCAAATGTTATACAGCTCATCAGTGGCAGAGCTGGGATTTGAACTCAATAATCTGGCCCCCGAGTCAGTGTGTAAAACTACCACACTATGCTAATCTATCAGGGTTCTGGGTAAGCCCAAGAACTTCTGATGGACTTGGTGACCATCTTGCTCCTCCCTCTCTATTCCCTCTCTTTCTCCTGTCATCCTCAGCCTCTTCCCATGTCATATCACCTAAACAAGGGCACGCGTATCCCTGTCTAGGCAAAGAATCTAAGTTGTCACTAGTTTTAAAAAAAAGTTATGGGTAAAAACTGAACAACAGAAGACAAGAAAAGAGAAACAATTACATTATATTTCTCATTAGTACCAACTTGCCTGACTCCATGCGCCAGTACTTATTTTCATGCTTGATTTATCTCATAAGACTGGATAGGAACACAGAAAAATCAGTTCCCCCATCATACTTTAGTTTTTATTTTGGCAGGAATGGCAATGTGCATTTCCACTGCATTAACAGAAGTATTAATGTCATTCTGCACCATTTTCATAGGCTAAAGGAGTGCTCTACATTTGTTTTTGTAACAGTAAACATTTTTAAATTAGAGTTTATCTAGCCTTGATTTCATTATATATTCACAAAGGCCAAATTACTTTGGAAAGGCAGGAATTATAGTAGCCCTCAGTTAATATAGTATTCCAAGGTAACTGAATGACTTGCCTGAGATTATCGCTTACTTCTGGATACTCTTCAATATTAATGGTCGAACCAAGTCTGTAAGGCATCTCCCAGCATCATTCTCTAGACTTTAGCTCTTACTCTGTTCACCAGGACAATGGTCCCATGATTATAAGTAAAAATATGTTTTCAATGCAAGTTATGCTAGTATTAATGAGAGAGATTTTAAATCACTTCCTGGTCAAAGAAGAAATCATTTCTTCTTCTTTTTGTTATAATGTAAGCATCAAGAGTTTTACCAATAGATACCTTAACTTCATCATCTTTCCTTCTTGCTTTCACAGACCAGTGACCTTTTCTATTTCTTAGTGAACAAACTTCAAGAGTATTTACCAGAAGCTAGGGATAAGAATGCACTTCAAAATAAAAGCCAAAGAGCTGATGAGCTGGTGTAAGTACTAACTGGATAATCATATATTATTTTTCCCTAGGGTGTTAAAGATAAATGGAAGGCACTAGACAAAATATATACTGTTTTAATGATTAATGGTGCTGGCAAGTTTTGCTTCACACAGAATTTATAAAATAGCATTCATTTTGTGCTAACTTTTAAAGAAAGACTACACAAGAAACTAGAAATATTGGCTGTCCTAAAGGGGGAAAATCGGGTGTTCTGGAGGAAAGACACTTTTTATTGTATACAAATTTCTTTTTACTTTTGAAATTTTGAGCCAAATATACCTACTTGAAAAAGTTAAATTATTTTTTTAAAGTAGTGCATAATTGTTTGTAAAAAGCTTTGGAAAATGCACAAAAATATGAAAATGACTTTTAATCCTGACATCCAGCTATTTATGCATTCAGCAAATATTTTTGAGTGCTTAATATGCAGCAATCACAGAGTAGGCACTCAACTAGTGTTGGCAATTTGATATACAGAATTTCCTTCCTGTACTGTACTTTTTCCCACATAGGTACTTGAGTACAATTCTATTAAGAGTTACTGACTTTGTGGAATTTTGAATTTGTATTGAAATCTTGCCATTTCCATGTTTTTTCTCTCTATGTTTTCTAGGGCGTGCATTGAAATTATACAGACTCTGGGACTGATGTTCAGAGAAACAGAAACGGAGCCATCACGTCTGAACACATTGGCAGCTAAGAAGTAAGGTTTCTTGGAAGATATTAGGATGTTGTAGTTGCAATCCATTAACTGCTCTGTTGAATGTCTTCCAAAACTCATAGCTCTCTAACTTCTCTTTTCATCCCCTTGTAAGTATATTAAACTCTTTTGTCTCTCCACTTTTTACTATGAACAGATTAATTGGCACATGCTGGGTTCTTTCTGTCTCTCTGTATTATTAAGGGCACAAAGATTTTCTTAGCATAATTTTATCTTTTGTCATTGTCTGATGAGCTTGAAAAAGACCAGGGGGTTCTCTACTAGAATTTTTCAGAGTACCCTTATATCCACACAGCAGAAAAATTACATTGCAAAGGCAGAAGTTATGGTAGCTTCATTTAATATATAATTATGTGACCCTGGAGTGAATGATGCTGGGGGGTTTATTACCATATAGCATAAGCTGCAGTAATAAAGATACTCTAAAATATGTGGCCCCAAGAAGACAGAAATTTACACCTTTCTCACATAGCAGTCCAGACTATATAGTCAACTTTTCCTCTACAAAGGATCAGCCAAAAATCTTAGTTCCTTTCCCTTTTGCTATTCTGCCATCTTCTATCAGGCTATCTTTGTCTTTATGGTTAAAGCTGGCTTTTCTTCTTGATTTCATTACACCCTATGGGAAGCAGTGAGAGGAGTAGAGGGCAAGCACATTTCTTTTTAAAGCAAGGCATATAAGACTTCTGCTCATGTTCTACTGGTGAGAACTTTAGACATGTGGTCATAGCTAGCTTGAAGAGAGGCTGGAAAATGTGTCTATAGTTGTGTGGTTAAGTGCGTAAGTAAATTCTGGATGGTACTGGGGACATATGTAATTAAAAGGAAGAATGCAAGACTGTATAATAGTGGGGCAACAATATTCTTTGTCAATAAGGTATGTGTTTGCATGTTTTGCATTTTATCTGCTTAAACTTTTTATAGGAAGCATTTTTGGCTTTTCAGGCCATATAATCTCTGTTCCAATTACTCAACTCTGTCAGTGCAGTACAAAAGAAGCCACAGACAATACATAAATGAATGGCCATAGCTATGTTCCAATAACACTTTATTTACAAAAACAGCACCTGGACCATTTGGCCTACAGGATAGTTTGTTGAGCCCTGCTTTCCTAGGAAAATATACTCTTGTTATTTTCTCTGCATACTTCTTTATGCAGCTGGTAGTACCACCATTTCCCCTATCTCCAAAATGGAAATTCAAGATCATTTCTAATATTCCTGTTTTCTCCCACACTGAAATTATTGCAAAATCATGTTACTCTTTTTTTGCACCTTTTGGTCCCTATCTTTCTCTATTCAAGTTGGAAAAAATATCACTTACTAACTTATGCTATAAAGTATTGTATTTTAATTGTTCTGTCTTAACTTGGTTTGAGCTCATTAGCCCTGCTATATTGTTTCTTTCCTTATATGACTACGTAATGCTTTTCATGTCCTTCAATACATATTGCTGTAAAAGAGTGTGGCTGTAATACTAACTTTTCAGCCAATATTGATCTGCATAGGGTCAAGTCATGTTACCCATAGCATTGCTAGTAGAGTGAATATCTAATATAACTGTATTAGTCTTCTATTGCTCTGTAACAAACTCAGTGGCTTAAGACAATGTAAATTTTTTATCCCACAGTTTTTGTGGATCAGGAAATCTTGGCATAGTTTAGTTGGATCCTCTGCTCAGTGTCACAAGATTGAAATCAAGGTGTCAGCAGGAGTTGCAATCTCATCTGAGGCATGGGGACCTCTTCCAAGATCATGTGGGTGGTTGTTGGCAGAATACATTTCCTTACAGCTCATGATGGCTTGCTTCTTTTTTTTTTAACCTCTTTTTAAAAAAAAATTCTTTATTGTTTAAAGTATTACATAAGTCTCCTTTCCCCCCTACTGTCCTCTCCCACCCCCAGCACATGCCCTCACATCACTACTGTCTGTGTCCAATGGTTATGCACATACGCATGCATATAAGTCCTTTGGTTGATCTCTTACCCTCTCACCCTCCACCTTCCCTCATAGGTTAGACAGTCTGTTCAATGCTTCTCTGTCTCTGGTTCTATTTTTGTTCATCAATTTATGTTGTTCATTATATTCCACAAATGAGTAGGATCATGTGATGTTTACCATTCTCTGACTGGCTTATTTCGCTTATAGTATAATATTCTCCAGGTTCATCCATGCTGTTGCAAATGGTGAAAGTTCCTTCTTTTTTTACAGCAGCATAGTATTCCATTGTGTAGATGTACCACAGGTTTCCAAACCACTCATCTGCTGATGGGCACTTAGGCTGTTTCCAAATCTTAGCTATGGTAAATTGTGCTGCTATGAACATAGGGGTGCATATATCCTTTCTGATTGGTGTTCCTGGTTTCTTGGGATATATTCCCAGAAGTGGGATCACTGGGTCAAATGGGAGTTCCATTTTTAAGTTTTTGAGGAAACTCCATACTGTTCTCCAGTCTGCATTCCCACCAGCAGTGCATGAGGGTTCCTTTTTCTCCGCGTTCTCGTGATGGCTTACTTCTTGGCAGGGGAGTATCTCTGAGCTCAGGGAAGGCTAAGCTCTCTTTGAAAGGATTCACCTGATTAGATCAGGTCTCTCCAGGGCAACCTTCCTCTGATTAACTCAAGTCAACTAATTAGGAGCCTTAATGAAATACCCAAAATCCCTTCACCTTTTTCATCTAACAAAATACAATCATAATGGTGATACTGTAATATATTTACAAGTCCTGCCCAAATTTAAGGGGGAGGGGTTCATAGAATGTACATACAAGAGGGCAGAAATCTTGGAAGCCATATAAGAATTCTGCCTTTTATATACTGAAATCTGAGGCTATGAATTTGTCTTTTTTAAAAAATATATTTTTTATTGCTTTTCAGAGAGAGAGGGATAGAGAGACAGAAACATCTATGAGAGAGAAAGATCATCCATCAGCTGCCTCCTGCTTGCCACTCCTTGGGCACCGAGCCCGCAATCTGGGCATATGCCCCGACTGGGAATCAAACCGGAGACCTCTTGATTCCTGGGTTGACACTCAACCACTGAACCACACTGGCCGGGCTGAATTTGCCTTTCAAAGTCTGTATTTTAAAATATAATACATTCAAAATTCTTACATTGGAAATAATAACAATTTAAACAGTAAAAGTATCAAACTGATGGCACCATTTTTTAAGGCTGTGATGTCATTCCTGTAAGTCTTTATTTTCAGGATGAAACTACCACTTACATGAAAATTCTTCTATCTATTAGTGGCCTAGTGGATTTTAAATTGAGTTGGAAGAAAGGGTAGATTACAAATTAAGTTCCATTTGAGCAAATAAAAAAAGCATTAGATCATTTCAGTATTTTCCTCATAAGTGGAGATTTTATTAGTTCAACCCCACTTCCTTGTACTCTTCTTGAAATGCACCACAATCCTTTCATGTTTCAGTATTGTTTGATTGAAATCATATATTATCACAGCAAGTGAACCAGAGTCTGAGTGTTAGCCTTAGCTATGTGATACTTGGAAAAGAAGCTGTGGCTGAAAATAAAGGACTATAATTAAATATAACAGTGAATGGACTGTCAGTTCAAACTTAATATCAGGAAAAGCTTCTAAATGGAGTGTTTTTGCTAGTTTTGGAAGGGTCTTCTAAGAATAAGATTGGCCTTATTTATTTATTTATTTATTTATTTATTTATGTGTGTGGGGGAATTCTTTATTGATAAATAGGTTACAGTAAATTAATAAAGTGATGTTTTTGGGGGGAATAAAAACGCTGAGTCTTAGCGTCTCTCCACCCTGCCTCTAGCTCTTGTCTTCTGCCTTCATACTGGTTTCTTTTGATGATGAGGCCTTGGTGGACATGGCAGGCCTTCTTGGGCCCTTGGGGACCTCTGTCTTCCTGATCAGTGGTACAGGTACCATCTTGGACTCACTGTCCTTAGGAGCAGCAGCAGCCTTGGTTCTCGACCCTTTCCTGGCGCCCTGGGCAGTGGCCTCTTTAAAGACCACTTTAAAGAGACCTTAAGGACCTTGTGCTCTATCTTCTTTTTTGCTGGGGAAGTCACGCCATTTTCACCCTTGGTGACCATGGGTTTTAAACTCGAGTCCTAGCTTTGCCTTTCCTGTGGGCCTTGGCATCTGCTGGGCTGTCCTTTTTTGCCTTTAACCTTTGGCTTCCTATGGGGCCCACTGGCACCAGGAGGGGCCTTTGTGGCCTTCTCTGGCTGTTGGGGGGCTTTCCTGGCCTTGCCTACTCTCACCTCTTCCCTCTTGGGCTGTCCATCTTTCTTGAAGGCTTCCTCCTTGGCCTCACCAGGATGCCGGGGGCGGGGGGTGGGGGCCTCAAATGGTGGCTGTCTTACTGGGCCGGATTTTTTTTTACTTGGGAACTAATTAGAATCTGCCAGTGGCCCCCGTGGCCCTGGAGTTGATGGGCCTGATGAGGAGGCCGCGCTGCATGAAGATTGGCCATTTTTAAATAGCTGAATAAAACATGAACAAATATCCTATGAGACATGCCCTGCTTTTATTGGAGAAGTGTGCTGACATGATTCTTCTTTTACAGATATGAGAACTAGATCTGTTGTTTTTTTTTTGAGTTGAGGAAAGGGGTGGAATTACATTTTTATTAGAATTGTTAGTCAGGGACTTGTAATCATAGTAATGATTTCAATGGTTGTAAAAAGAGCAAGAAGCCACAACTATTACTAAACAGGGATTATTTATAGTCTCCTTTAATTCATTATGAAAGGAAAGCTTATGGTTATAGAGAATTTTTATACAATCTTATTTGAAATGTTTTTATCACTCCTACCTGTCAAAGCTACTCTGATCTTGTCATCAGTTAGTCAACTATATTTCTAGTCATCTGCTTTTAGCTCCTGTTCAAACACACACGGACTGCACTACACATATGAAGATGGTGTTATTAACCCAGCACCTCAGACTCCTCAGTTTGAATTACGATTTTTTTATTTTTCTTTTCGAATCACATGGTATACTATTCAAACATGTAATAACATTTAAGATATTTATTACTGTACATTAGTGGACAGTACACTGAACTTGAAAGCAAAAGACCTAATGTTTAATTATTTAATTATTATTATTTTTTTATCCTCACCCGAGGATATATTTATTTATTTTAGACAGAGAGAGCGAGAGAGAGGATGGGAGAGAGGGAGAGGGAGAGAGATAGAGAAGGAAACATCGATATGAGAAACATTGATTGGTTGCCTCCTAAATGTGACCCAACCAGAAATCGAACCTGCAACCTTTTGAAGTATAGGATGATGCTCCACCCAACTGAGCAACCTGGCTAGGGCTTAATATTAGTTTTATTTACTTTAAATATATTTTATTGATTTTTTTACAGAGAGGAAGGGAGAGGGACAGAGAGTAGAAACATCAATGAGAGAGAAACATCGATCAGCTGCCTCCTGCACACCTCCTACTGGGGATGTGCCCACAACCAAGGTACATGCCCTTGACTGGAATTGAACCTGGGACCCTTCAGTCCGCAGGCCAACACTCTACCCACTGAACTAAACCGGTTAGGGCTTAATATTAGTTTTATTAATAGCCAGTGGTCTTTAGTAGAACAGTAAACCCTCTGAAATGCTTTGTCTAAGAAAGGATTCTAGAATCAAAAAACTTGTGATCGAATAAGCATTTTAAGAAATGCTTCAGCCTAGCATGGCTCAGCTGGTTGAACATTATCACATGCACCAGGAGGTCTCTGGCTTGATTATCAGTCAAGGCACATACCTGGGTTTTGGGCTCAATCCCTACAGGAGGCATGCAAGAGGTAGCCAATAGATATGTCTGTCTCTCCCTCTCCCTTCCTCTCTCTGAAATAAATAAAAACATATTTTAAAAAATGCTTTACACTGTTTCTTTGTCCTGGAGATATACAGGGCATGAACATTAGCATTTTAAAGCCTCTGAGAAGTTCTGTAGTAAATATATCCAGTGAACTTGGTTAAGTCAAATATTTATCATTCCTCTTTTGAACACAATCTACTTACTATAATGTTGCCTGAAATTGTTAATTCATAAAAAAAAACCCTTTGGAAAATACTGCTAGAATTGAAATCACCCAACTTTTCCTTAAATCCAGATTTTCTGAGCTTTCCAAGTTATGTGAACTTCTAAAACTGTACTTACTCTGAGCCAAAAGATCAAAAACTTATATTTTCATTTAAATGTCTTATCTCTAGACATTTGTCTACATGTCCAAGGATCCAAATTTCAGTGAAGAATGGTCTGCAATGCCTTGTACTTTTAAATATAATTCTATTCAGTGTCTGCAAACTTGGCTTCACTGTTTCTCTTTTCAGACTTCACTCATTTATTGCCTTTTATTTATTTTTCAGGGGAACACTATTTAATCTCTTGGTAATTTTAATTAGCAAGCCTCAGATTCCAAAATCTTGTCCTGCATATGATATCCATTTGGTGGCTGATTCAATTTTAGTAGAGACGACTTTGGATGCTGAGGTGAGATGAGTATTTTGGGATAGATTAAATATCTATAATAACAAAAGCATAATATACTAATTAGATTGGATGTCTTTCTGGGGCTGTGAGGGAAGCCTGGGTCCGGGGTGCCAGAGGGAAGTCCATGCCAGTAGCCAGGGGAAGAAAGGCCTATTCTTGCATGAATTTCATGCACCGAGCCTCTAGTATTATATAATGCCCTTGGCTTCTTCTAATGTGGACTATGACATTGCAGAACACAGACATATAATTAAATCAAAGAATAACTACTTTGACATTAACCTCAAAACTTTGATAGCTATTTTGTCAACATTAATATATCTATTTTATATGAGTAATTTTCTTAGTATACATATCTGATATGTATACTTAAAAAAGTAATTAGCACTTTATAGACATTAGATAAATCTGTTTGTCTCTATACAAAATATGTATGTATATCTAATTCTGTAGTAAGGAGTCTATTGGGTATAAAAGCACTGCCTTAGAGATTTTAGGTTACCTCTCTTGCCTTAGTTTGCCATTTCCTTACCTAAGTAGTATAATCTCAACAAGAGTTACTTATTCTTCTAAGGTTTTACTAAAACATTAGAAACAAAATTGCTAGAAAGAACTATTTTGATAGAATAGATTCAGCTAATCAGTTTATTTTGTGCAGGTCAATACAGAACTTTTTGAAAAGATGGGATATGATTTGATAGTTCTTATACATATAATCAGAATTATGTTTTAGAAAACTCTTAAATTCACTCATCCACTCAATAAATATTTGAAAATCAATTAGCTAAACAGTGTACTAGACAATAGGGTCCAAATAAGAAGCAAAATGGACATAGTCTCTGTCCTCATTAGTTTATAGTCTGGTTGGGGAAACAGAGGTTAGTAAAAAATAACATGAATATATTATTATAGATTATATATGGAGCATCCAGAATACCGTTTTCAACAGCGGAGTGAGTGAGTGAGTGGGTTAAAGAGTAAAGATTGGGTGAGCTGTTAGAAATTAGTTTAGTAGTCTAGGTGAGGGATGATATGGGCTGCAAGGAAGCTTTCCTTGACCCCCAAGTGGTACTAGGCTTTCTTTTTAGAACTCTCCTAACTCCCTGTATCTTTCTTTTATAGACCTTACCTTGGTTTGCCACTATGCATTTATTTATTTATTAGATTTATATATGTTCCCCAATAGATTGTATATTCCATATGGTAGGGACCATGTCTTTATTACTCTCCATTGTATCCCCAACACCCAGTACAGAGTTTGATGCATATCTATTGAATAAATAAACGAAGAAAATAAAAGAGATCACAGTTATAAAGAGGCTAGATTCCAGACACTTTGGGGAAATTGAATTGATAGGTTGATGTGGAAATAAAGTATGAAGATTAGACGACTTTTAGATTCTTGCCTGGTTGTCAGATAAGAATTACATAAGAAGAATAGGTTGAAAGGGGAAATAATAGTTTGGTTTGGGGTTAACTGATCTGCTTTGGCTATGGTATTTCTAAAATATGAAAATATATAGTGAGCAGAATAGATAGGTCTGAGTTTCCTGTTTTTGGACTTGGTGATCTTTTGTCCTGGGCTATTACTGTGGCCATGAGCAGATAATATATACATTTTTGTTCCATAGTCTGTTAGAGGGAGCAATTTTAAACTATAGCTCTTCCTGGCAAAGACTACTGTCAGGAAAAAATGTGTTGGCCTATAACATTCCCACAGACACAGTTCTCATGCACCAGGTGGCCTATGGGCTAGAAGACAGCCTCAACACTGGAGTTCTTGAGAGAAAAAAATGCCTCTAAGCCCTATATCTACCCATACTACGAAGGAGTTATAGTTCAAGTTGCACATAAGCTTAAATTTCTGAGAGTCTCTTATCTGAATTCTGGGGAACATATTTCTACTATTTTGAAAAGAAGTAGCATTTTTGATCTGAATGATTTTGCAAATGAAGTGTGCTTTTTTTTTTGGTGTTAGTTTTCTGTGGGCCATTGTATCTTCTTTCCCTAACCCACTTTCTTAGCCACTATTAAATGTGTTGTCTTTTCAAGAGCCACTCTTTTGAGAATGACTAAACCAAACGAAACAGGGAATTTGGCCACACTAATTGTATTTTAAGTTAATAAAAAAAATTTTATGAGTACCTAAAAGGAACTAGGAGAAATGACCATTTTCTGGTTCTGTCAATGATATTGCATTAATTATTATTTAAAATTCTAGTTACAGAAACTTATCCTGGAATATACAGATACAGCTGCAGCACTTTTATATGAGATACTTCTTGTCTTTCAGCAGGTACAGTATATATATTTATTATACATATTATATTTTGTGATTAGTATATATCATACGATTATTTATGTATGTATATTATATTATTCTATGCCACATGATTAATAATATACCTTTAAAATGTTTGTATTAGAGATGGTCTCCAAAATTGGCTAACTTAAATGTATTTCCTTTGCTCTTAAGCACTCATCTAGCTTATTTTCTTAAATACTGCCTTAAAAGATTTGATTAAATAAAGACAAAATGTACTTGAGAATGAGTGTCCCTTTAGGCACAACTTGGACCCCATGAATATAACAGGTCTATTTCCATGCATCTTTTAGGGAAATCTTGGATTGGGGTCAACCAAGTTTGCTATTAGCTGGATGATGTCCTTGCTACAAAGTCATCCCCCCATAGTAAGTATCTAGAAGTAAAAACAAAACCACCCAAGGCTATTAAACAGATACTCTTGTGTTTAATTAATAAAACACACATTTTCTCTATACGTGGTCAAGTTTGTAAAACAGAAGCAAAATATATGTCTGATAATTTTATTATTTATTAAAATAAAATGTTTTTATACTTGGGGCCTCACTGTTTAAGGTACTGAAACAAAATGTTAAATGAGATCTTTATTTGATAAAAAATACTAAGATATATGTATAAAACAGAATATTAAAATACTGTCTGTGTAATTAAGTGAAAAAAAATGAACATTAATTTTAAATAGCAAGTAGGAGTTGGCGAGTATGACTATAATATCTGGGCATTCTGTCTCAGCAGCCGCAATCCTAGTCCATTATGTCACTCTCTCCTTGACACTACGATCACATCTACATACTCTGTCCCTACCTTTCCACCAGATTACAGAGGGATCTATTCACAATAAAAATCTGATTGTCATCCCTTGCTTTAAATCTCTCAAAATGACATAATGAATAAAGACTAAACTCCTTCTTATGTCTTACAATGTGTGCATGTTATGGCCCTACAGCCTCATCTAATCCCCCTCTCTCCCAGTTATTTGGGTCTCTTACTCACTGCCCAACCCTAAGACCACCACCTCCATCATAGGACCTTTACTATCCGTCTGTTTGAAATGCTTTTCCCTGCCTTTCCCACCTAGTTAACTTCTACTCACCCTTCAGGCCTCAGTACCCCTTCCTGAGTGGAGTGGATGGAGGATTCTCTGACCTTTAAGTCAGATTCCCCCATTATAGGCACACGTAGACACAGCATGCCACCTTCTTCCCTTCCTCCACAGGACTTGCCACTGCTGACTTTCACATTTGTTTGTGTTGTTATTTGTTTTTTTCCTATGGTAGCCATTAGTGCCTACACATATTCTGGCTCTCTCTGCTTCTAGACACAAGATTCCAGGATTGAACTTCCCACCCCACCTGAAGTTAGGTGGGTCTCTGCTCCTGCTTTTGCCAATGGAATGTGAACAAATGTAGCCTGTGTCACTTCTTTCCAGAAGGTTTAGGAGCCAGTGCATGCTTGCCTGCATTCTTTTTCCTTCTGGCATGGTGACTGGCAACATTCCAGATGGTCCTGAGTAACTACAATGAGCAGAACCCCCTACCACCCAGTAGGGACACAAAGTATAAGCAAGTAATAAGCCTTTGTCATTTTAAGCAAAGCGTTGATACTTTGTGAGATTTGTTACCACAGAATAACCTAGTCTGTCGTGGCAGACACATCATTCTCCCTCAGCAGACTCCAAGTGCCATGGGGGTAGGAGTTGAGTTAGGCACATAATAGATGTTCAATAAAATGACTGCTGGCTCTGGCCAGGTGGCTCAGTTGGTTGGAGTGTCTTCCCGTACACCAGAAGGTGATGGGTTTGATACCCATCGGGGCACATACCCTAGATTGTGGGTTCAATCCCTGATCCGGGTGCATATGGGAGGCAACCAATTGATATTTCTCTCTCACACTGATAATTCTCTTTCTCTCTCTGAAAAAAAATCAATAAAACCATATCCTCGGGTGAGGATTAAAACAAAAAATATATATGCTTAATTAATTTGAATAAAGGATTTATTCCTTAATTTCTTCTCATCTCCCCAAACTTAGTTTCCCTTTAGTCATGCATGTATGTATACATTCAATCACCAGACATTTAATTGGAAATCCCTTTAAAAGGTAATAGTCCAAACTAAATTTTCATTGCTAATGGAGGATCTAACATGAGGTAATATGTTCTCTTTCTGTATACAAACATGCCTCCATTGACCATCAGTAGGCTGCTTCTTTGAGCTGTTGTTCTAGAGTGATGTTAAGTCTATCCTAGGGAATCTAGATTCTCCTGCCAGATCCCTGGCTGGAGCCAGAGGAGGCTACAATTGTCAGTAGTACAGCCAACTGCCTTATACAGGGATTGAGCCCATCACCTTGGCTCCTTTAGCAGCACACAGACCCTAACCAGTCTCAGGCCCATATTGAGGAATGTCAAAGTTACATGTGCAACAGAAGCACATATGTGCAAAATGCAAGACACTTTTTCTGGCTGCAAACCCTATCGTCTGAATTGAAGTGTGAAATTTGGGGTCCTAAGGACTCAAAGCAATAGGAAAGTTCCTTTTTCAACCTCTGGGATTGGTTCACAAAAGGAATTGAGTATGAGGCCAGTCTGTAACCATAAAACATGTCAGGATGAAGAGTAGCAAAAAAAAAACAAACCAAACAAACAAACAAAAAACCCCACCAACACTGTTGAAAGCCTCCATATTAACTAAGTTCTAAAGAGTACAGGCAGAAATAGATCATTTGAGAAAAATTTACAAGCAAGGAAACTGTAGGGATCATTGAATACACCTGCACAGTCAGTCAGTTCTGGCTGATTCTCTCATTTGGCTAAAGCAAGCTGTTGAAGAAGTTAAAAATTTAATCCCCAAATGGGCATTGCTTTGTTCCACTGCTCCAAACCCTCTCACCTCGATCTGTGTTTGCCTGACACAATATTTAGTAAATATGTGCAAATGGATCTGGAAAACTCACTTAGAAAGGGCCAGCAGCAACATCAGTAGAACAGGTGACACATTTATTGATGGGTGTGCAGAGTGACTTGGTGGTTGGAGCTTGAAAAGGCACCACCATTCTTTTCTGTTTTTTATAGTACCCTACATTTATTGCTAGTAGTTTGAAAATGCGACCCACTCCACCCCGCAAAAAAAAAAATTAAAACAAAACGTGTAGAATCTACTGTTTGTATTTTTTTTTAACATTTGGTTCTGTTGTGAATGGCAGCTTTGCTTTGTGTGTGTGTGTGAGAAGCAGGAACCCAATAAAATCACACTATTGCTACTTTTCCCACTGTAATTTCCCCCTAAGAAATGATAACTTAAATGGGGTTTGATGAAAACCCCAGCTACCAGTGACATCAACATCACTTGCTTATGTCAAGCCCCGTTTTCTGGGCGTTCTCACTTAGTGTTTCTCAATGTGTGGTCCAGGGAACAAATCCATCAGAAGTGTTTATGGTAAATTATCTGGGGGTGAAGCCCAGGGTACTGCATGTTTAGTGAGTTGCCTAGGTGATTTTTATGCATACTAAATTTTGAGAACCACTGCCTTGTAGAATCTTCTTTGAAAGTCACAGCCATTTAGTTTTAACAGTAAAATAGAAACAATCATCCCTACTGCAGGAGGCCACCGACCTTTCCAAGCTCCCCTTCTGTTTCCACTCTTGCTTTCAGTGCTTTCTCTCCTCGTTGGAGCCAAATGTCCTTGACAGTCAGTACTAGTTCTGATTCTGCTTGTAGGGGGGCAATTGGTAAACCCAACTGGTCTATAGTCTCATGCTCTGAGTACCATTTCAATGAGAAATAGTGCAAGAGCATTGGCATAAGGGTGGTTGGGCTTCTGCCTAGATTTCTAGTTGAGGTTCCAGCTGACATACCAGTAGGTGCTCTATGGTGGCATGCTGCCTACATGTAACTGCATTTCCTTGTCTAGGTTACTTTTGTGGCCAGTATTGTGAAACAGGTGGTGAAGGGACTCTCAGCTTCATTTCAACTGTTAAGTCCCAGCCAAGCAGTTCTGCTGTACCAGCAGTTTTATATCCTCAAAAGCTGCCTGCAGTACAGCAAGACTTTAGCGGATTACATTAGGAATAACTACAGAGAAGAATTCAGGTAAGAAGTCTGAATCTAATCTGCAGTTAAAATCCAATCGTTTCTAATCCTCACGCAAAACTGCAACATGGCCAACTCATTCTATTTTTGTTTTTTTATATTTCTCTTTGATCGGTGGTAAGGCAGGATTTGGGGACCTCTAAGAACCACTGCCATCTGAAATATATTCCCAGGCTAGAAGAGACTAGTGAAACATCAACTCTCTTTGAAGAACTGTTTCTTATTCATTGTTTTTATTGCAGCCAGCATCTCATGAAAGGTGTAATGATTATAACAGGCTGTGAGAATTAAGAGTAACAAACCCTGCTGAAAGGGGATGAAAAATTATGGATTGTGAATTCAACTGAATCATTGGAGGGAAAATTGGTAAAGAAGAAACAATTATTAGTGTGGTGTTTTTTTTTGTTTCACTTACCCCTCTTACTCTCAGTAGCAAAGCAGTAGGAAAGAGCAGGAGTAGCAAGCATTGGTTTCATCAGCCAGCTTGTTCTGCACCTCAGGGGTTCCTACTTCTATTTATAGGCTGGCAAAGCCAAGTGCACTTAGCTGTACAGCCCTGCATCAGCACCTATCAAGGAAAAATACCAGGTTGTGTCTAACTTAAGAGGAAAGGGTGCAAGCAAGCACAGCTTTGCCACCAGTTTGCACGGAGACATAAAAGGATGTGGAGGTATACACTGCAGCCTTAGATTGGCTTTCAAGAAAATTTAGCCCAGGTTGTGGCTCCTATAACAGGGTTTTGTCCGGCCTGCTCTGAGTTGGTTCACACAACCCAATTTTTTCCTCACTTTTTAATTTTTTTTTAGGTAAAATCATATATCATGAAATTCACCATTTTAAAGTATGCAATTTAGTGGCTTTTAATACATTTTGCAATGTTGTGCAACCATTAATCACTATCTAATTGCAGAACATTTTCATCACCCCCAAAGAAACCTAGTATCCATGAAGCAGTCATACCCTATTATCCCCTCCCACAGAACCTGACAGCCACAAATCTATTTCCTGTCTCAAAATAGGATTTGCCTATTCTGGACATTGCATATCAATGGTCTCTTCATATATATAGAATTTTGTGCCTGACTTCTTTCACTTAGCATAATGTCTTTAAGGTTCATCTGTGTTGTGGCATGTATTACATAACCCAATTTTTAAAAATTACTTATGCGCATTTAAAAATCAGAAGTACTGGCAAAAAATAGTGCCATACTTTTCCATGACAATATAGTTGGCCGGAGCTCAATAGCAGATGCCCTCTTAGGTGATAACGTACTGTATAATTTGCCACTGTTTCCTCTATTCTTACTTTTACCCTCACTCCTAATATGCTACCTGTGGGCATTTAATTTAGGTTTGTGACCCTTTATTTAAAGTAATCATTTTCAGCTTGCTGTGCATTAGAATCACCACAGCAACTATTAAAAAATACTAATAGCCATGGCTGGTTTGGCTCGGTGGATAGAACGCTGGCCTGCGGAGTGAAGGATCCCAGGTTCGATTCCAGTCAAGGGCGCATGCCTGGGTTATGAACTTGATCCCTAGAGGGGGGTGTGCAGGAGACAGCCGATCAATGATTCTCTTCCATCATTGATGTTTCTATTTCTCTCTCCTTCTCCCTTCCTCCTTGAAATCAATTAAAAAATATATATACTAGGGGCCCAATGCACGAAATTTGTGCACGGGGGGAAGGTGGGGGTTCCTCAGCCCAGCCTGCCCCCTCTCACAGTCTGGGACCCCTCAGTGGATGTCTTATAATGGTCCCAGTCTGCCAGGCACCTTGTGTGTGTGTGTGTGTGTGTGTGTGTGTGTGTGTGTCGCCACTGGGGACCTGCCCCCAGCCGCATCTGAGGCTCGGAGCAGTCCTCCTGTGTGTGTCTACCTGCTGGGGGCCTGTCCCCAGGCACACCATCAAGGCTTGGAGCAGGCACCCCCTCTATGTTGATCTCTCTGACTCTTGCCCTCCCCTGCATGTTGTTCTCTTTTTTGAGCTGTGGCCAGGGTTGGGTGCTGCCTGCCTCCCAAGCTTACCTACTGCCCATCTTCCTCCAGCCACCAGAAAGCAGGGAAAACCCCGCCTTGTGATCAGGCCAGCCTTTTCCTGCTCCCTGATCCCCAGAAGGGACCACGGGAGCCGCCAAGCAGGCCCCCAACCCCCAAGAGCTTGCTTTCCCGCTCCCCAGTGCCCCCCAAAGGGCCTGGGGAGCCGCCAAGCAGGCCACCGACTCTTTCCCACTCACCTGTCCCCTGCTGCCTTCCTTTCCCACTCCCCGGTGCCACCAAGGGGTCTGGGGAGCCGCTAAGCAGGCCCCTGGCCCCTGCAGCCTTGCTTTCCCATTTCCCAGTGCCCTGCAAGGGGCCTGGGAAGCCCACCAAGCAGGCCGCTGACCCCCTGCCACCTCTTTCCCCGCTCCCCATCCCGCCGCCTTGCTTTCCCACTCCCCAGTGCCCTGCAAGGGACCTGGGAAGCCCACCAAGCAGGCCACTGACTCCCTGCTGCCTCTTTCCCGCTCCCCGATGCCTCTCAAAGGGCCTGGGAAGCCGGCAAGCAGGCCACTGCCTCTTTCCTGCTCCCCGGTGCCCCGCAAAGGGCCTGAGGAGCCGCCAAGCATGCCACTGACCCCCCGCTGCCTCTTTCCCGCTCCCCAGTGCCCCGCAAAGGGCCTGGGCAGCTGCCAAACAGGCCGCTGACCCCATGCCACCTCTTACCTGCTCCCCGGTGCCCCTCAAAGGGCCTGAGGAGCAGCCAAGCAGGCCGCCAACCCTGCCACCTCTTTCCCACTCACTGGTCCTGGGTCCTATGCTGTTCCGCCCTGCAGCCACTCTGTGCACTTGGGAGGTCCCTCAGCCCGGCCTGTGCCCTCTCACAGTCTGGGACCCCTCGGGGGCTGTCCACCTGCTGGCGTGCCTGACCAGGCTGGGTGAGGGGCTGATGGCTGTGTGCAGGCTGGCCAAGCCCCCCAGGAACGTCCCTCACCCCATTGGGTTGTGGCCAGCGTGGGTGACGGGCAGATTGTCACTTTCAGGCTTTAAGGCTGCCCACAGTTCCCATTGACCCAATGTCCCAGCAAGGCTGGCTGGACGCAGGTGTCTGGGGTTTGTTTATCTTCTATAATTGATGCTGTTCCTTTAAGGCGAGGCCTCATAAGAAGCCTCCTCTGCTTCAGCTCGTGGCTTCTATAATGAAACAATTGTTACTCTTAGACTCAGGCCCGGCCTGCTGGCCTGCTGTTTCCTTCAGCTCCCGAGGATTCTATGATTTATACATTGTTGCAAACATGTTGCAAACATGTTTTGCTTTCAGGCAAGGATAAGCGAACCTGAGCGGAGCGCAGACAGTTTCACTTTCACTCCTGATGCAATGGAAGCTGCCGTTTACTCCGTGAGTGGCAGCCGCCATGTTGGCTGGATTAATTTGCATACAGTCGCTCTGATTGGCTGGTAGGCGTCCTGGAGAAATGGTTAATTTCAATATTATGCTTTTATTAGAAAAGATTAAAAACTACTAATGCCCAGGTCTCATATACAGAAATTCAGTTTTTCTTGAGGTGTGGTCTGGGCATAGACATTAAAAAACAAATAAAACAAATAAACAAAAAATCCCTCCAGGTAATTCTAATGTGCACCCAGGATTAAGAACCAATTCTTTAAGCCATCCCCTTAAGCCAGGAAATAGCTAAAGGTTTTGTCCCTGTTGTCTATTCCCCTGGCCCTTTACTTTTACTGAGGCCGCAGGGAAGAACTCTAATCTCCTCTCTTTATTCAGCCCTTGTGGTCACCACAGCACTGGCTTCCATTTCAACTCCCCACTGAATACTGCCTGAGAAACAAGAAGCAGGGCCTCAGCTCACACTGTGGGGAGGGCAGTCCTGGCTTCCTTATGAAGGCTTCGATGCCTGGTACATTATTAATGAAGTTCACTTCCTTGGCAGAAGTAAAGTGCTCAATGGCACACATATCAGAGATCTTCTGGGTCACTAAGGGGAGAGGTTGGAGGGTTAAGGATGCTGGCTGAGTCTCATGATCGATACTCCCACACCCAATAACCCTGGACCAGTAAGTGTGCACATACTGATGTGAACGGTGTGAGAATTCTTGTTTTTAAAGCTCTCTATTTTATTTCTTTTTATGATTGCAGGTACTTTATTCATATGCCAGCCTTGGAAAAAAGGCTTCCCTCGTGTTATCCTATTACCCAGCCGATCACTCAACTTTTTCATGAAGTCCTGAAACTGGTTGAGCAGAAACAATGTGTGAAATGTTAAAAACTGAGTATACAATGTTCATTGGAAATCAATATTTATGAGAAACACTTCTTTCTTTATTTAGTACCTGGCTATCCCTGTGACCCATAAACAAAGATTTTATTTGAATGTTCCATCAATCTCTAAGAGAAGTCTTTAACATTTTTTATCTGTCACACAAAAGAAACTTTGGTACATTGACATACATAAAGTGGTGCTAAAACTAGAGCTTCCCTTTAAAGAGTTCCTAAAGACATAAAATACTATAAAGAGAACAGAAGCCCATGGAAAGCAAATGGAGACTCCAGTGCAACCTGACGAGTTTTGTTGGAGTAATAATGGTGGGTGGCATGGAACCACTGCAATGTCCAAAGGTAAATGGCTGTGGGGAGTATAAATTACAAAGTGATGGTTAGAGAAATGCTGAGTAATGGGATGGCATCCTCATTCTCCACCTGTAAACATTCTAGTGACATAAGTATTCATGGAAGAATGAGCAGAAGAACGCAGGCACAAGAAACGTCAGTTCCTCATTCATCACAGAGAAAGAAGCTTGGATTTTCTTCAACAAAGTTAAATGCATTTGCCACTGTGTGCATTTGCCACTGTGTGCGAATGTGAGCAGAACACAGAGTCTCTGTCAGAGGGAAATTGTCTACAAGCAGTTATGCTCTACCAACTATTAAAAAAAATCTTTACTATGTCTTATGGCAATAAACTAACTTAAATCCAAAACAAAACCTCGGAATCATTGTGAGCTAATATTGAATTTAGAACTTAGAACTTATTAAGAACTTAGGAGATGGACCCTCCGTTCAACTTAGCGTGACCTGAAGGAGTATCAGAGAGAAATCTACCTCCAAAGAAAGAGCTCCCAAGCCAGATTTGCCTGTGCTGTGCAGTAGAGACGATTAAACTCACTCAGGACATTTTATTTATGGTTCAGCCTGAGCCATTAACCAGCTCTCTGACCCTGAGCAGGTCAGGTACCCTTTCTGGGCCTCCTCTGCTAAATGGAAGGCTGGGAATAGAAGTTCTGCAAGTTCTCTCCCAGCTCTAGTATTCTCTGCTTAACATTCTGAACGCTTCTTAACACTCTGTAACAGAGTAATACATTCCTCTGCCATCCTGGCTGCCGTCCTGGCTCAATAAATCACAATGATTCCATATAATCCTGCTTTCTTTAGACCAAACTGGTATCACCAACATCACCCTACAAAGTGTCCAAGCCTTCTCCACCATCACCCATCAAGGACTACAAGTCTTCTTCCTTCAATCTGGGGACAGAAAGGACAACAAAATAGTGTTTGTGAGTGTCCTGGGTTGTTGGGTAGGAGATTATTCCCAATAGATAGTTAACCAGAAAACAGGAAAATTCTGGGACACAGGCAAGCAACACTTCAAACTGGACAAATGATAGACTGGGGAATGTTACAACCTACAGAATAACAATGAGACAATCAACACAGCTCTGCCTCACCTTCTAAGCAGTGCCCTGGGCTAGTAACATGCAGGCTCCAGAGGGGACTGTGGTTTCTCGCAGCAAGTATTGCCTTTTTGTCCATGTCACCTCTTCTCTTTCACAGCTCTATTTGCTCAGAGAACGTACTTAATCTTATCTCTGGGAGCACAAACTCTTGTCAGAATGTACCTGAATCTTTCTAAGTCAGTAGCTCTTTTGATTGAATATTTGTCACCTTGATTTTCTTATCACACATGTCTATTCATTGGTACAGTCTGGGAGACGGGGGAAAGCCCAGAACTTAATACTTTGAAGGGTTATCCTATCACAGTTCTTTTCTGCTTATTTTTGCATTGTTGCCAAAACCAAAAAAAATCACTAAATAATTCATCTCTATTACTGATCAGATACATTTGATTGACCTCAACCATAAAATAATTATTTTTTAAGGAGACTTGATTGTAGAAAAATTTTGAATATGAAAATCACATCAATAACAAAGGATCACCAAAAAGATAAACACATATAGCTAGTGTTCAAGATTCTGGACTCTGACATTTACAATGCAAGCACTGCCATTTTCCACACCCCCTCTAAGAATAAATTCACTCACAGTAGTCAGCTCTACCATTAAAAATAACAAATGTATATATTAGGGGGTAAGAGCATGGGTGTTTCGAGGCCAAAATGGTTGAGCTTAAACCTCAGCTCTGCATTAGTTTTGGACCTTGGGAAGTTACTTAATATCTCTACGTTTCAGTCAATTGAAAGATAATAAACCTATTGTGAGGAGATTTGAATGGAAAGGTTGGTAATGCACATAGTATGTATGTGCATTATCTGGTGTGTAGTAAGGAATCAATAAATGGTATTCATTATTATGATTATTAAGATAATACCAAAGCTGCCTGAGAAATTAGAGGTTAATAAGTACTGCCCTTACGTATTTATTTATTTTTTACCAATCTGGTGTCTCAGAGACCCTTGATCTCTATAGCATTGAAGAACAGATTCATTTAGTTATTAAATTGAAAATCCTATTTCCCATTAGCATGAGGTGATTTAATTGACAAGCAACTATTTCTGATGCTCACCACCACGAAGAACTATTGGATCTAATTGACATTATCAATGCAAAGGAATATTTTGTGGAAAATAAGCTTCCCAAGGGTAGACAGAAAACTTTCTAGTCATGTAATTTTTTTTTCAGCTTTTAACTCGAAGATCTAGTAATGAACTGATTAGACTGATGTAGTCATTCTATATTTACAGAGTTTCTAATTGATTCACAGATAGTATGAGAGGAAATGAAGAATTTCTTCATTTTACTGAAATCTAGATAATCTAGATACTATATAAAGAGGGGAAAGTTTAACATTCCTATAATTGATAAACATATTTTACATATTTCCATTTGACTCTCACTCATTGGTAGTGTGTAAGAATACTTGAGAGTACAGTAATACATGTGCTATAAGGCATTTGATAAAAGTGGCTTGTAGGTTTGGGGAAACGTTGAGTCAAAGGGTTTTCTTTTCTTTCCTTTTTTTTTTCTGGTCTCTTTTCCCTTTTTTATTGCCTTCCTCTCCTTGGAAGATGACTTTGACTCTGGAGAACTAAGAGGGCCTTTGACTGGGGCAAGAGAAAAAGCAGTAAGATTTGCTTAGTATTTGTCCCAAGATTCTGAGACAGGCGAAGAGGACCTTTAAGTTTCCTTCTAGGTGGTTTACTCCTTTGAAGGCATCAGAAGATGGTATGGAGTTTCAGGGCACAAGTTGTGCCTATAAATAAAGGTGTTGCATTTCAAAGCACCAACCCCCTTCCCTCTTCTTTCCACTTCTGGTAGTGATGGCAACACAGTGGTAGTGATGGTGGCACTGACTGTGGGTATGGTGATTTGTTTGGTTTGGCAGCAAGGAGGGCAGTGGAGGAAGGAGGAGGGTTTAGATCAAGGGACACATGACTACTACGGGTTTCTGTGAGCTATCATTGCAATATCTGCCATTATTTGTAACATGGTTTCTACAAGGAAATTATTCTTTCTTCTGCACCCTGACCTACAAATGAGTTTTGAAAGGACACATTTATAAAGGGAATGGAGTATTTCACTTCTGTTAGTAACTACAACCACCAGAGGGCATAGCTGTATTTGGAAGACAAAGGAATAAAAGCTAAACTTTGCTCTAACTTGCACTGATTCATCTTAAAGTTTTAAAATTCCAGTAGAATATTTTATCATGCTTCTTTAATATGCACCAACATAAATCTTGGCATAAGAAAGATCCTTATGCTATTATAAAATCAACACACATTTATAATTTAAAAGTTGATAAATTAAGTGCAAATTAATATCATTAATGTCATGCATGACATTTTGCCGAAACTTCACCTCCTCTTGCAAAACGATTATGGCAGAATGTACAACATGGGCTCCTGACTTTAGTCCCCTGCTGTCACGTTTCACTTTTCTCTTTCAGAACTACGCGTCTTTATTTAACAGGCCATGCTGATCTCTGACTTTCACTATGTGAATCCTGCTTCTGTTCTCTGTTTGGCCAGGGACAATTAAAGTTCTTCCACTTGGGGACAAATAATGGATCAACATAAACAATGCAAAAAAAAAAAAAAACACCCACAGGCATTTCATTAAAATGAAAACAAAACCTTAAATTCGCTAAGAAGCTGCACAGACTTTCAAGTTGAAATCGAGACTCTCATTTGTTAGGTTCTGCTATAGGATAAGGGGTTCAAAATGTTATAAGTATGGTGTCTTAATATCATGGTTTCCCTGGGTGGTTTATGCTTTTCCCCCAGTTCTGCATTTTATTTTCAGAAGTGTCCTCATTTGGATGATAAAATATAAGGTTATATACTCTGGTTACAAGCCAGGACTGTTGTGGAGTTTTAAGATCAGGAAAGATCTGTGCCTTAGCAGTAGGAGTTAGGAAACAGAAGTTAAAGCCTTTGACGGAAGCTTCCCTGGTCCAATATAAGTGAAACTTTGGGGGTTAAGCCAACCTTCAGACATGTTCTAATCTTTCTCTGTGACTCAAAGGCCTCAGGGGTTCTCCTCCCCACTCCCACACTCTCAAAATACTACCTGAAAACACAGACTAAAAGAAAGGAAATAAAGTGAAAGATTTCACCACAATTAGGACCCTCTGATATCTAAGTATAAGGTCATTTTAAGGTAGGGGGAGCTAAACTTCTGAAAGTGTTACATTTACTCCAAAAAGCTGGAAGACAGGACAGCAGTTTTGTAACTTTATGACATAATTTGGCTAACACTGCGAATTGGTTGCTACATAACAACATGATTCCTCACTTCCAAGTCTCAAGACTAAATTCAGTTGCCAACATGATGAGATGATTCAGGGTTAATAATGAAAAGATGCCATAAAACAGTGATTTTAAGGAGACTAAGAAATATTTTCTAAGAAATACATAAAGTAGTAGGAGGAAAAGTGTGTGTGTGTGTGTGTGTGTGTGTGTGTGTGTGTGTGTGTGTGTACTGGACCAAACTAACAAACTGAAATTGCTGATGTTGGTCTGTTGAAATGATAAGAGGATTATGGCAACCTTGGTTCCTCATTCCTTCAGAAGATGACTTTAATTAGCATTATTTCATATTTATCAAGCCCCACTGGGACACCTTGTCATTACAGACAAGAAAGGGATAAAGGGGAAAAATCCCACCATCTGTCCCTGGCATATGTGTCAGGGGTATTCAGTGTCTTAAAAGTGGTCTGTCAGAAGGTTTAGCAGGTTCCATATGGTTTTTAAGGATCTCACTGTCCCAGAGAAAAATCAATTCAATTCAATAAGCATCTCTTCTGAGTTAGTTGGATACTCAGGGTATACAAACATAATTAAAGTTGGACACCTGTTCTAATAAGCTAAGTTTTATAAGCTAAATTATTTTGAGTACAACCTTCAAATTTTTATCATGTCATCTATATTTTTATTAATATTTTTTCTAATATCATTATTTACTCAATTTTCTAATCCTATATAATAAAAATGTAATATGCAAATCAACCTAATGGCCAAGCAGTGGGACGACCATCCAGGACCACACTATGACACCCACTGGCACCAGGCCAACCAAGGAGGGTACCATGTGATTGGTTGGGGGCCTGGCAATCATCCCATGATTGTCCCACAGAGGGAGGCCCAGGCCACTGACCAGCAGGCTGCAGTGAATGGGTGTGGCCTTCCACTGTGAGGGAAGCCCAGGTACCAAGTGCAAGTGGCCAGAGGGAAGCTGGTGCTGGCAGCTGGGGAAGGCCTACTCTTGCATGAATTTTGTGCATAGGGCCTCTAGTATCTTTATAATAGCCATATATATCCTAAAGAATATCTGGGAAATCATGGAATTGATATTTTAGCTAAATGTTCTTAAATACTTGTTCTTAAATACATACTTCTAATGTACATTTTTAAGTAAACACAATTGAAAACATTTTAAATGTCTTTTCCTTGGACTATCTAAAAGAGTCCACTCTGGGAATGATAATCATAAAGAATACTCAAAGACAATATTTTACAAGGCCAGAACAGGTCAGATGATAGAGGTATAAAGAAAGTGTTATAGGAAATCACAGGAAGAAGAGTTTAATTCTGACTGGGTGCATCAAGAGGCCTACTTAGACATGTTGTCAATATCTAAGTGTAATACTTGGTTAAAACTAAAGAATGTGGCAAAATGATAAGATCGGACGAAGTTTGGTAGTTAGTGCATAGATAATCCTATATTATTCTCTTGACTTTTCTGTACATGTGAAATATTTCACAATAATCGTATTTCACAAAAACAAATAACCAAGAGTGTCTAGGACTTGGTGAAGAGAAAAAAGCATTCCCGGGAATAAAGAAAGTATGAGTGGAGGCACAGAATCCTGAAATTCAGGCTGGGTGTCTGGTTCTGTCAAAGGTGAGTCCTGGAAAACTAAGATGCAGCCAGAGCATGCAGGGCCCCGGCTCAGTGGCCCTGACTCAGGTCTGCAGGTGGGGGAACCCCATGGAGGTTTCTGATGAACACTGTATGATCAGAGCACTAGATCACAAATAGAACTCTTGGAGAAATGTACAAGATGGGAAGAGTCCAGCTTTGGAAGGATCTTATAATAACGATTCAGGTGAAAATACGTGGTCTGACTAAGCTCCCTCACATCCTGATTTGCTCCTTTGCTCTGCCTGCTTGTTTTCTGTTTTTTGTTTTTTTTTAAAATGCATTTCCATTGGGTAGTGGTCTTTCCTCCTTCCTACCCTAGATTCTTTGTAGTCTCATTCATCTATGTTGTAGTCCAGGGGTTGGTATACTTTTCTTGTAAATGACCAAGTAGGAAAATATTTTAGGCCCTGCAGGCCATGTGGTCTCTCTTACAACTATTCAACTCTGTTATAGTGAGAAAAAGAGCCATACACAAAACATAATGAATGGGTGTGCCTGTATTCTAATAACACTTAATTTATAGACACTGAAACTTAAACTCAGATAATTTTCATGTATCAATAAGAAACTGACATTTTCCCCCAGTCGATGTGGTTCAGTTGGCTGAGTGTTGTCCAATGCACCGAGAGGTCACCAGTTCATTCCCAGGCAGGGCACATGCTGGGGTTGTGGGCTCAATTCCCAGTAGGGGGGTTGCAAGAGGCAGCCAAGCAATGTTCCTATCTCTTTTTCCCTCTTCCTTTCCCTCTCTCTCTCAAATCAATTTTTTAAAATTGATGTTTTGAAAAAAATGAAGTCAAAACAACTATGAAATTACTTTAAAAATGTGAAGTATTTTATGACAATATTATGATGTAAATTAGAATAAAGAGAATGAAAAAAGATGGACCAAGATATGATTAGAAAAGGAGGAAAGGTGAGAGAGAGTGATACAGAAAGAAAATAGGCAGAATCACAGCTGTATGTAAGAGGAGCGTGATGAAAAGAGAGAATTTCAGTTAAAATAAAAACTGGTGAGGGCTTGGCTGGGAGGTGCATTTATTTCTGGAATAATGCTTTTAAGAGCCTTGAACATTATAAACCAGGACTGCTACCCGTGCATTAGTCAGAATAAAAATTATCCCCAATTTTGTAAAGGACAATTTTGTCTGCCTCTTTCTATCGTTTGTCTTAGATTCTCCCAAATGAGATATTACAAACCTCCCTCAGGAGGGCTAGAAGTTTTAGGGATTAAAGTACATAGCAGTGTTTCTGCTTTCAAGAGGGAAGTTTCTTAATTCATTTCCCGGCTCAATTCTGAGACAATTTGTGCTCTCTCTCCTCTCAAAGAGAATGCCTTACAAGTGATGATGGGTAATTTTTTTTTAATGGAAGACAATATTTGATTTTTATTATTAAGTATCAAGAAAAGGTCATTTGCGGAAAGAAATGTTTATAATATGCAGAAGAGTCTTCATGAAGACCTTTGCCTCATATGCAAATGATGAATGGATGAAAATGCTACCTTTTAGTAAGCAGGCAAGATGACAGCAATGAATGATCACAAGAATTAAGAATTTAAGGACACATACATATTTAAGGAAAAGAATACTCAAAAGATCTGAGGAGCACAAGATAAGACTTGTAATCATGCTAATGATGTCACTATAAGAACAAAACAAGTCCATGATCATTTAAAATACAAAGGAGAGTTTTATTGAGTCTTCAATCCCCTGCAGAATTAATTAAAAAGAAAATGTTGACAAAAGGGTCAATTTCTTTTTTTAAAAAATCTTTATTGTTCAGATTATTACAGTTGTTCCTCTTCCCCCCCCCAATGCTCCCCTCCTCCCAGTTCCCACCCCACCCTCTGTCCTTAACAACCCCCTGTTCTCATCCGTAGGTGTACAATTATTGTCCAGTCTCTTCCCGAACCCCCAACACCCCTTTCCCCCTGAGAATTGTCAGTCCAATCCCTTTCTATGGCCCTGATTCTATTCTATTCACCAGTTTATTCTGTTCGTCAGATTTTTTATTCACTTGATTTTTAGATTCACTTGTTGATAGATATGTATTTGCTGTTCACAATTTTTATATTTACTTTTTCTTCTTCCTTTTCTCAAAAGATACCTTTCAGCATTTCATATAATACTGGTTGGGTGGTGATGAACTCCTTTAGCTTTTTTTGTCTGTGAAGCTCTTTATCTGACCCTCAATTCTAAATGATAGCTTTGCTGGGTAAAGTAATTTTGGCTGCAGGTCCTTGCTATTCATCACTTTGAATATTTGTTGCCACTCCCTTCTGGCCTGCAAAGTTTCTGTTGAGAAATCGGCTAACAATGTATGGGTGCCCCCTTGTAGGTACCTGACTGCTTTTCTCTTGCTGCTTTTAAAATTCTCTCCTTGTCTTTTGCTCTTGGCATTTTAATTATGATGTGTCTTGGTGTGGTCCTCTTTGGATTCCTTTTGTTTGGGATCCTCTTTGGATTCCTTTTGTTTGGGGTTCTCTTCCTGGACTTGGAAGTCTATTTCTTTCACCAGGTAGGGGAAGTTTTCTGACATTATTTCTTCAAATAGGTTTTCAATATCTTGCTCTCTCTCTCTCTTCTTCTGGCACCCCTATAATTCTGATGTTGGTATGCTTGAAGTTATCCCAGAGGCTCCTTACACTGTCTTCATATTTTTGGATTCTTTTTTCTTTTTGCTTATTCATTTGGGTATTTTTTGCTTCTTTGTATTTCAATTCTTTGACTTGATTCTTGCGTTCCTCTAATCTGCTGTTGGATCTCTGTATAATATTCTTTATTTCAGTCAGTGTATGCTTAATTTCTAGTTGGTCCTTTTTCATATCTTCGAGGGTCTCATTAGATTTATTGAGAGTCTCACTAAATTTATTGGCGGTTTCTAGAAAATTCTTGAAAAACCCGTAAAGCCGTAGTTTTGAACTCTATATCCAATAGTTTGCTTTCCTCCATTTCTGTCATTTGTGATCTGTCTCTTTGTCTCTGCATTTTGGCTGCTTCCCTGGGTGGATATAGTGGCTTTCTGTGTTAGGGGATCACTGAGAGGAGATGACCTCCAAGCCACTTGGTTATGTGAATCAGCTGTGTCTACAGTGGGAGAACTTCTGTGCTAGAGACACCCTTATGGGGCAAGAGTTGTTTCAGTGGGGCTTTGGTACAAGACCCCTGGATACGCTGGCACTTGTATCTCCCAAAAGGTGCTATTTTTAGCTTCTGCCTAGGGCTCCCCAGTCTTTTATATGCAAAAGCCTCTGTGCGCAGCTTGGGTGGGGTGGGGTCTCGGGGAGTCTACAGCAGGGAGCAACCAATTATGGCTGATTCTCAGCCCTGCTCTAAGAGGCACCGGGTCTCAAACCGCTCTGGAGTTTCTCCTAGTGCCCAACCGTGCCTGACAGTCCAGCTCCTCCCCGTGTGGTTCTGAGTCCCCAGAAACTCGCCTGGAACTGGAGTTCAGAGCTGTCAGGAGCTTGTGCCTCCCTCTGGTACGAAATGCTGCCAGCCCCTTTCCGCAAGTCCTTTGTGCGAGTCCTTTCCACAAGCTCCTTTGCACGCGCCTCCATACCTCTACACTTTATTTCTGCACCTCCTCTGAGTCTTAGTCTCTTTCTAGTTGTAGAATTTCCATTCAGCCAGCCTTCCTGTGGGTCTGGGTGGTGTCCATTTTTTCTTTTTGTTGTTGTTTTAAAATAGTTGTGCACGGCCACAATTCTGGTGTTTACCTATGCTGTCATCTTGGTGTTTTTTTTTCTTCTCGTGAATCCACTCAAAAGGGTCAATTTATTCTATTTCTAGAGTTTGAATAATGTCTATATATGCGGACAATATTTAGATTTTATTAAGAAAAATGATAAAAATTTGCTGGGGTTCATAGTATACCATTAGCAAAACTGACTACTGATAATTATTGAGTGTGTACTGTGTGCTAGTCAGTGTAAAGATTAATAAGAACCAGTGCCTATCTTCAAGAAAATGCATCAATCAATGGGAATAAGTTAGCCACAAAAATAATTATCATATAAGGTAGTTGATGATAAATAAGCATGAGGCTCAAATTTTTATGAGTTAGGAGAAAAGGCTTATCTTTACTTGAGATCATCAGTAAAAATTTCATGAAGGAAGTAGCATTTGAGATGAGAAAACAGCATTTTCATAGTCTGGGATATGAGAGAAGAGCATTCCAGGCAGTGGGTATGGCAACAGCAAAAGGCACAGAAGTGGGAAAGCAGGAGAAGTGTTTAGGAAACTGAGTCGCTATTTTGCCAGAGTGTAAACTAAACTATATGGGGGGAAGGGGGGAGGAGGCGGGATGCATAGAAAATAAACTGGAAAAGTAGATAGGAATTAATTGTGAAGAGCATTCCATTCATTCACTCCTTCAACAAACATTCACTGAACATCTGTGCCTGGCACTGTGCTAAACACTGTGGCAAAAATATAGATAGGAGACCTGAGTGTTATAACCACATCATCTGTGTAGTCTTAGACTTTCACAACTAGAGACCTAAACACTCTTCTGATGAAATGAAATCACATTAACTGTCCGTGCCCCAAATTTCATAGTGGCTGTGTCAGTCTTATCTATAGTGGTGGTCTGAGTCCCATGAGAAGAGAGATGCCTTCTCTCTGTCTCACAGGGGTTCAAAAGTAATTTTGAGGAACAAAGAAACATTTGAGACCAATTATACTTTCAAGTTATACTCCAGCTTCAAGGAACTAGGTCAAATTCCTTAGCAGGTTTGGAAGGACTTAACCTGTTCCGCTCTGGGGGCAGTGACTTCT
>PVJC01018062.1:0-31750 GCA_004026665.1 Murina feae | reverse complement strand
TGGCTGTGAGCAGAGGCTCAGCCAGCCTAGGCAGGCAGTTGCAACAGAAGCCTTTGGTTTGCTCTAGCTCCATGGCTGTTGGCCTCCATCTTGGCTGGGTTAATTTGCATACAGCCACTCTGATTGGCTGGTGGTAACGGTCAATTTGCATGTTTCTCTTTTATTATATTAGATGGCTAAGTGTCTGTCAGACTACTAGCTGTGACACACACTGACCACCAGGGGCAGATGCTTAACCTGGGAGCTGCCATGACATGCCCTGGCCATTTAAAAATAAATGGCAATGATTCTCTCTCATCATTGATGTTTGCATTTCTCTCTCCCTCTCTGAAATCAATTATATATATATATATATATATATATATATATATATATATATATTTAAAAAATAAAAATAAATGGCACCACAGACCTGGTGCCGACAAACCAACACTTGGCTTCCCTCAAGTGGGGTACACAGGCCCCATCCCCACCCAGGAATGACACCTCCAAAAATTGCAGCCAATGGCTGCCAAGACCCCATGGAGCAAAATGCAGCCCACAGTGTAGCCTAGCCCGGGAAGGTCACTGTGAACTCTAGGTAATGATGTCACATAGCAGCAGCTTGCTTCCTCTCCCTAGTGACTAGCCTCCTTGGAGTTTCTTCAGTCCAGGAACATGACTAGCTTTATAGCCAGGTGCAAGCATTTTATGCTTTAACCAAATGTTTGTGAAGCAGTTTCATGTGCCTCATCTCATATGATCCTCACAAAAGTCCTGAAGTAGATAGATAGGAGACTCAGTAGAATCCTATTTTCTTTTCATTAGCTGAAAAATGGAGATTTAGAAAGTCTAGAAACTTGACCTAACTGAAAAGAAGTAAGAATTGGTGGATCTTGAAAATCACTTTAGGTTTTCTCACTGTACAGAATATAGTCAAACACTGCTGCAGTTAAATATTTCACCCTTTCTTCTCCCTGCATAATCTACAATAATAATCTGCTTCATGTTGATATTTACTGCTGTGTTGCTGACAATTACCTGAAAGAGAAGTTGGGGTGCTTCACTGGGATGGAAAAAGTTTAGCTAAATCAGAAAGCAGGTTTAATTAAACAAGTTTATTCTATATCTATAAAAGGCTAAGTTGACTCATGCATGCACGGTACATATAAAGCTCTCACTGGCACCAATCATACCCATGTGTTTCAATCTGTTATTGTTGATTATGAATGTGGTGGATACTTCTATTATAAAAAAAGGGCGAATAATGATATTAAAATATTTCTTCTAATTAATTTCCTTTCAATATGCAAAAATCTGTGCACAAGCACACTAGTATTAATATAATAAAAATGGAATTGAAATTAAAATAGCAATAACTAACAGTATTATATTTTATAGCTATTAAGTTATATTATCACATCTTGTCAATTATCTCATGAGTCAGTATTATTATTTTCATTTTCGGAAAGCTTAGAGTTGCCAGAGTTATATAGTAAGTAAAGAAACTGGAACTATGAACTTTTCTGGCTGCAATTTCATGTTATTTCTTCTGTTTCCCTTGTAGCTTTTCACAGCTATACCCCGAAATTGGATACCTTTGGTCCTTTCTTTAAACTGTCCAGGCAGAAAAACAATTTTTCTTTATCTGAGTTATAAACTATCACCAGAAGAGAAAGTTAGAAGATAAGTTCTTGATTCTCTTTTGCTTTTGGGATATTTTGGGGGTATACAGAGTATTAGACATATAAGACTTGATTTCTTTAGAACCTTTAAGCATTAGGCGATCACCATGAAGTATCAAACATATTCATTTGTAAATCCTGTTTCCAGGAAACAGACCTAGACAGTTCTGTTCTTTCTGGAGAATTGTGAGTATTGAGATAAGTACATGCACAGGAAATGGACAGAACTGAGTTCATATCACATTCCTGCCATTTATTAGCTGTGATGTCTTAGAAAATGTATTGAGGCATTGAACCTCAACTACTCATTTGTATAATAGATGATAGAATTTCCTTGAATTTGAGTCTCTCTTCCTCTGGGATTACAGGCAATATATGTAAAGAGACTATTATAAGGACATCCTAGAATGCCCACAGTTTCTACCACTATTTCTGCTCCAGCTATTGGAAATCACCCTGTGCCTGCTATACTGGCTTTTAAAGGGCCCACCTAACAATGGGTAGGAATTAGCATTAGAGAGAGTGTTACATAGGCTCCAAGAAGGCTGCATGTATTTCTCCAATCGTTTACCCAATGTCTGTTCCTTCCACCCCAAAATAATGGCAGACCAAGGGCCACACAAAATAGCTGTCCTGTTTTATAATTCTTACAAATATTAATGTGTGTTTATGTGATCAGGTAAACCCTTATTACTGTCAGAGCATCCCCAGAAATTTCAGGACCAGGCTCACTTGTTGCAGTGAATGCCTTTTTCTATGGCTGATGACTTCAGTAATCAAAAGATTTTTCTGATGTGGTGAAATCAAATGAGCACAACTTGGAACTACCTGAACCAAAAATTAAATAACACTTCCTGTGCTTTGTTTGTAACACCTCAGAGCCATAAGCAGAAGGCAAAGAAATGATGCTTGTGATGATTTATATTGTTGCTGGGTCTTTTCCATTCACGAGGTTACCTGTGATCATCAGCTATGCCTGAGAGACAATGGCAGTCCTCAGAGCACCACGATGAATAATAAAAAGGTGATCCTAGCAACAGCATCAAAGTGGATGTGTTTTTGGTTTCCTTTCAAAAGTGTTTTTACTATAGTTTTCTGTAAAGATAAAAGCCAGTAGGTTATCTGTATTCAAAAATATGTAATAATAGGATTAATAAGACACCCTGAATTTTAGCATAACGTTTTTATTGATTTTAAGTAATAATTTTCAGATATCACAGCAACCATGTGATGAAGTATAAGGTAGAACCACAGGTGCTCATCTGCAGCTTTATTCACTGTGGGAAGAGGCTATCCCATAGATCAGAGTCTAGGCTCCAGAGTCAGGTTTTCTGGACTCAGATCCCAGCTCTGGACTTCCCTGGCTGTGTAACACTGGGCAATCACCACCCTCCCTTAGTCTCAGTTTCTACATGTTCAAAATGAGGTTCATTATGGAGCTGTTGTCTGAATTCAATGAGATAATGTATGTAAATAGCTTAACATAGAAACAGGCACATCACAGGGGCCCAATTAACAAATGTCAGCTGCTATTATTTGTCATTTATTTATTGGATTCCATTCATTAACAAAATTCAAACAAAAAGCATAAGAGAGAAAGACAGCTCTGGGTGTCAGGGAGCTCACACTCATGAGTAAGACACAGAGAAGGATACGCTTACATCCTATATGCTCCAGGAGAAGATGGCATAGCCAGGGTATTGAGGCATATTGAATAAGGGAAAGCTATCAAGCCAGGATGGCAAGGACAGCTTCTAATCATCCAATAGTGTCTTGGTTATAAGAGAGGCAGGGAATCAGCTATAGCAGGAGTTGGCAACTTTTTCTGGAAAGGGCTTGATAGCACTTATTTCCAGCTTTGTGGGTCATCACATCTCTGCTGCAACTAGTTAACTGTGTCATCATGTGAGAAAGCAGCTATAGTCCATACATAAACAAATGGATGTGGTTTTATGGCAATGAAATTCTATTTATGAAAACAGGCCTTTATTAGTCAGGGTTCTCCAGAGAAACAGAACCAACATAATGTGTTTGTGCGCGGTGTATGTGTGTGTTTGTATGTAAAATGATTTATTTTAAGGAATTGGCTCACATAATTATAGAGGCTAGCAAGTTCAAAATCTGCAGGGTGAACTAGCAGGAAGGAGACCCAGGAAGAAGCTGATGCTGCAGTTCAGGTCTGATTGTGTTCTAGTCAGAAGAACATATGAAGCCCTCCCACATTGTAGAGGGCAATCAGCTTTTCTCAGAGTCTACTTACTAAATGCAAGTCCCATCCAAAAATGCCCTCCAGTTTGACAAATACAATTAACCCTCACAAGATTTATCCCACTATAGTTAGCCTACTTCTGAACTAAGGGAGAATTCTCTCTGCTCAGACTAGCATGGATAGAGATTTTTTTCTCCAAAAGCAATGGTAGTCAGATCCCAGTTTGCCATCAATTAGTCATTGAGCACTCCATCCAAACCACAGGCTGAAGGACCAGAACACGGTGACTAGCAGCTTCTGAGATTTGGTTTGGATATTCCCAGACAACTTCCTCTTCCCATCACTGAGAATTGGAAGGCCACTGGCCTGAGCTTCATATTCACATAGGGGATAATGAAGTGGAAGGAGAAGCCAGAACTCATAATGAAACTCTACTTTCTCCTCCAACAAGTAGGACTGTGGGCAGAGGAGGGAGTTTTGCTGAAAGAAAGGATGATATAGCCACCTTTCCAAGTGGAGTTAGAAAAGTCATGTAGAGATTGGAGCTCCTCTCTTTAATTCCACCCTCACTTTAATTCAGAGATTTGTTCGTTCAGAAAGATCATGTATAGGTGGAAATCTAAGAAAATGAAAACGTTGATGGGGTAGGAAAAGAAAAAGACTATGGAGGAAGTAGAGCGAGGAAGAACAAGGGAGAAGAGGAGAGGAGGTGGGTCATAACACAGAAGATGAGGGACAGGAGAGAAAAATGATTTTTCTTTTAATTTCACTCTTTAAACTTAAAACTGACTCCAGATCTCTCTTTCTAAAAATTTATATTTCAAAAAAAATAATCTTTTCTGGCTCAAAGGGTGTTGTAGGGCTTAATTCATTTAAATTGCAATGCATTTCCAGACTCTTCTGAAATGTATTATTGAAGTACCAAGCTCAGGTTCATTATTAATAAAATCAGTCCTTCAGAGCACAGTCTTCTTTGAACTTATTGACTCCTTGAGAATGCCTAGGGGTAGTTGTAGGTGGCTTTCATTTAATAAAAATCAGACAAATGGAGGTGTGTATATATCATAACCCCTTTATGAGAGCTTTGTAAGAACCATGTCTGACACTAGATTGAAGAAAACACTGTAGTATAGGGTAACTTGCTGTATGTCCCAGTTGTACTGAAAAGTTGTTTCAGTGTGGAATCAGTGTAAAGTGCAGCACATTTCAAATACCGTAGAGAAGATTATGGTATTCATCCTTATTGCAATAAAAAAAGCTACACAAATTGGGATTTCTATTTGTCTAAGTAAACATAATGAGAAGGGATATGAAGGAAAACTTTATGTCTCATGTTTTCACAAGTGAGGATAATTTATATTATTGCTCTTTCTTTTATTTTTAATGAATTTACTGAAGAAGTTAAGGAAAGCTTGAAGTAAATTTGAAGTTCAACTATGACTCCTCTTGATTTACTGTCAAAGCATTTTTAATTTCCTTTATATTTCTTTTCCTTCTCTTTCTTTTCTTTTGCTCCTCAAATAATACACATATTACTTGTAATTATTTGTATAAAATATACAATGAGTTTTTGCATGAAATTCCTTGTGGAATAATATGAGGTATAAATAAACATAATATCAATAATATGTATGTAGGAAATAAGAAAAACAAAACAAAAAACAAACAGCAGCTGCCAATTCATAAGAGCAAGCCCTGGCAAATATTTGTGGCAATATAACATACCTCATTGTGTTGAAATTTTCTGGGAAATTTTCTTTATATTGTCTATGAAGTTTGTTCTCTGAATATTCCTGACAGCATCTTGTTCCTATTTGATTGACTCAATAGCCTTACTTAATATCTGTGACGATATTAAGCATTATCTTCTACTTCTTGCCTTGTCTCTGTTTCCTTTAAGTCTTTTCTTTTCTTTTCTTTTCTTTTCTTTTCTTTTCTTTTCTTTTCTTTTCTTTTCTTTCTTTTCTTTCCTATTCTTTCATCTTTTAATCTATATCTTCGGGTCCTAAATCCTTTTCAGTATCTTCTGATTTTTGCTGTTCACTCATATTCTAGCACATGTTGTCAATTCTGATTGGCTTTGCCTTAGCGTGGTCAGCAAGAGGGAGACTCCTACTGTTGATATCCACAGGCCTTTTCTCTTATACAGTTTTTCCTCTGGAGGAAACCTCTCTTGGCTAGAGGTTGTAAAACAAATTGTCAGGTTTCTCAGAGCTGAGCTAGATGAGTAAAGGGAGCAATTCAAGATATCATAATTCAAGATATAGATCTCACAGTTCAGTGAATAGATGTTCCTTTATTTTTTCTGATTTTTAGTACCATATTTTCTAGCCTATAAGTCGACTTTTTTAACCCAGGAAAATCTTATATGCCGGGTGTCGTCTTATAGGGCGGGTGGTGAAACTTCTGAGCCGGACTGGAAAATCTGCGGTCGCCACATACGGTGGGGGGAGCTCAAAAACGGCCGCACTCCATTCATTTCAATGGAGCCGGACGGAGACCGCAAGTGTCTCCGGTTGGCTCCTTTTTGTGCCGCATAAGGTCTCCATGTGGACTTTTTTAAAAATTTTGTTTTATTGCTTAAAGTATTACAAACAGTGTTAAATAAGTCTCCATTTCCCCCCCTTGACCTTTCCCCCTCCTCCCCTACCCCCCAGTGTCTTGTGTCCATTGATTATGCTTATATGCATGCATGCAAGTCCTTCAGTTATCTCTGGACTTTTTAACCCAGGAAAATCTTCTCAAAAGTTGAGGGTCGTTTTACACGCCCGAAAATACAGTACTTCATCCCACTCTTAAGTTTTTATAATATTCTAGTGTCTCAGCCTCCTCACTATTGATGTTAGGGATCAGGCAGTTTTTTGTTGTTTGGACCATTAGCATCCCTGACCTCAACCCAGGGGATGTCAACAACATTCCCTCCTCTCCCCATTTTGGGATAAACAAAAATGTCCTTTGGGAGGCAAATTAAATCTGGTTGAAATCACACAAGGAAGCCCTTCTAATTCAAACACTCTATAGAATAAGTGTCTTGCTTTATTCTGGTGTGTGTGTGTAAGATTAGGGAGTGGAACAATTGTTATGCATACAGGAGTGGAGCAGGGATCTAACTACGTACAAACTTCCAACCAGCCTTGACATTTTTATCCCGATTAAATCTTTAGAAATACCTGTTGCCTATAATTCTAGAAACTTCCCTGGGTTCTGTAAGAAGAATGCATTGTTTGTTGGCTTCTATCTTTAAAATGCTCACTCTTCTTTCATGTGCAAAAATCAGTAAAAATTTGTCTAACTGCTTCTAGCTTCCAAAGTTTTCTGGATATGTGTTAACTACAATTATTTCCTCTTCTGTTGTTATCTTTGTCTTTGAGGGTTGAGAGGATTTTTGTCCTTTCAACACTCTGTACTATAAATCTTATAACTTTGTAGAAGGAAAAATTATAAATATGTGTTCTCTGTCATGCTTCTGCATTAATTTTTAATATTAAATGCAAACCTTAATATAATGAATGTGTTCATGGCAGGCCACTTCAGGCTATGCCCACAGAACCTGGAGGGTACATTAATTTTTCTAGGTTTTTATTACTTATCCAGGAAAAGTAATCCATTACATGTATATGTGCAGGGGTGCTAGACACTGAATGTTTGTGTCTCCCCAAAATTCATATGTTGAAACCTAACTTCTATGTAATGGTATTTAGAGGTGAGGCCTGTGGGAGGTGATTATGTCATGAGGGCAGAGGTCTTATAGAAAAGATTAGTGCCTTTACATAAGAGACTTCAGAGTTCCTTCACCTCTTCCACCAAGAGAGGACCCCAAAAAGAAGCACATCTAAGACGGAGTGCTTTAATTTGTAACTTTCTAGCCCCCAGAATGCTGAGAAGTACATTTCTGTTGCTTATAAGCCTCTCAGTCTATGGTATTCTGTTATAGTAGCCAATGTGGAGTAAGACAAAGACAACAGCTTACCAACACAGGTCAGGTAATAATTTACTTCTAAGTTTTCAGAATAACCAGCATAGGCCAAGGCCATCATTAGTGCTCAGTTCATTTGTTTATTTGATTCATTTTTTCCTCCCAATTGATCTGTGAAGCTGACCAAACAAATATTAAAACCATGGAAAGGGAGCCATATAGAGTGTAAGTGGCTTGTTTAAAATTACAAAGTTTGTTTGGAGTAGATGTAAGATCGGAAGTCCAGTTCATTTCTTTTTCAGTTCTCTATAGAATTAGCTCGTCACAAGGACGCTCTCATAGCAAAGAGGAAATAAGAAGACTGGTATTAGAAAGACAAGATGGTAGTGTGACCATGGGATTGTGCACAAGGCACACCTAAGGCTTACACAGAAGTAACCTCTGGCTTCCTGGGTGATGATGAGCCTTGTAACAGGTATTACTTATGGGCATTTTACTTAGTGTCTGGCTATATTATAAGTAGTTTCCATAATGTATCTTACTGTATTCTCACAACCACTTCTTAAAGTAAGACTCTGAGTTAGAAGATAGAACTTGGAAGTAGAATCACTACTGTAAAGGAATACATTCTTCTGAAAGCATTATACTCACCCTTTTACAAGAGAGAAATTATACTTATGTGTTTAAGAATAGTAGACTCTCATTCTTAAATTGGGTGGTAAGTATGTGCTACTAATATCAAATTACTAGGGGCCTGGTGCACAAAAATGTGTGCACTCGGCAGGGAGGGAGGTCCCTCAGCCCAGCCTGTGCCCTCTCTCAGTCTGGGACCCCTTGGGGGATGTCCACCTGCTGGCTTGCCTGGCCAGCCTGGAGAAGGGCTGAGGGTAATTTTCAGGCTGCCCACAATCCCTTCAGGGTTTGGGTCCCTACTAGAGTGCCTGGCCAGCCTGGGTGAGGGGCTGAAGACCTTTTACAGGTTGCCCACAGCCCCTTCAGGGTTCGGGTCCCTACTGGGGTGTCTGACCAGCCTGGGTGAGGGGCAGAGGGCTGTTTGCAGGCTGGCCACAGCTCCCATTAACCCAAGGTCCCAGTGAGGCTGTCTGGAAGCAGGTTTCTGGGGTTTATTTATCTTCTATAATTGCAACTTTGTTGCCTTGAGTGAAGGCCACAGCCTGCCTAGGCAGGCAGTTTCCCCCATCACTGCCTAGGCAGGCAGTTTCCTCCACCGCTGGCGTCCTGTTTGCTCTAACTCCGTGGCTGCCAGCTGCCATCTTGGCCGATTTAATTTGTATATTGTCACTCTGATTGGCTGATGGGTGTGGTCTGGCTGGTGGGCGTGGCTTTGGTGTAACAGAGTGAGGGTTAATTTGCATACTATTCTTTTATTAGATTAGAATATTACAGGAACCAAGTTCATGCATTTTGCTTATTAATTTAAAATTCAATTAGTTGACCTTGAATTTCTAGCTCAAGTTAAGATCCATAATTTTACCTGCCAATTTGACCACCTGGATGACCCAGTTTCCTCAAGAGAAATTTTTAAAAATTGAGTCTTTTAACCTGTATCAGCTAGCTTTTACTGTGTAACACAACACTTAAAACTTAGTAGCTTAAAAATATATATATATTTAAGCTGAGAATCTTGCTGATTGGTAATTTAGCCTGGGCTAAGCAGGGAAGTTCTGGTATGGCTGGATTCAACTGATTTTACTCATGTGGCTGAAGTCATCTGGCAGATATCAGAGAACTAACTGGTTTAGAATGATTTTTGCTGGTGAAGGAGACTGAATAAGGTCTCAAACTTCCAAGAAGTCCAAATTCTGTTGCCTGAAACTTGTGAATATAGTATCTTATATGGCAGGAGGGACTTTGCAGATGTGATTAAGTTAAATATCTAAAGATGGGGAAATTATTCTGGAGTATCCAGGTGGGCCCAATGTTATAGCACAAGAGTCTTTATAAGAGGTAGGCAGAGGGAGATGCTACTATGGAAGGGAGAAGGTGATATAATCACAGGAGCAGAGATAAAAATGATAAACTTTGGGGATGGAGGATGGGGCCAGAACCAAGGAATAAAGGCAGACACTATAAGCTGAAAACAACAAAGAAATAGATTCTCCCTCAAAGTTTTAAGAAGGAGAAAGACATGCTGACACCTTGATTTAGCTTAGTGAATCTGACTTTGAAATTCTGACCTTCAGAATTGTCAAGAGAATAATTTTATATTGTTCTGTCACTAATGTTTAATAATTTGTTACAGCAGTAAAAGGAAACTAATGCAGCTGAGATGACTGGAATGATCATGGCCTCTCTGCAAATACATTTCTTTTCTTTCTTATTCCCTTCTTTCCTTCCTTCTTTTCTTCCTTTCTCCCTTCTTTCCTTCCTTCCTTCCCTCCCTCTTTCCTTTCTCTCCTCAATGTGCAGCCTACCGTCTAGCCACACTAAGATTTAAGATTTACAGGAAAGGGGTTGAAAGGACACAAATCCTCCCAACCTTCAAAGACAAAGATAAGAATAAAAGAGGAAATAATTACAGTTAAGACATATCCAGAAAAGTCTGGAACCTACTAACAGATCCTATAGTATTCCCATAAAAGCTGGAAACAAATCAGAGCATTTTTTATTCTTTATATTTATTTCTTAACATCATTTTGGCTTCCTTTTTTATTCCTCACCCAAAGATATATTTTTATTGATGAGAGAAAGAGAGAGAGAGAGAGAGAGAGAGAGAGAGAGAGAGAGAGAGAGAGAGAGGTAAGAGAGAAACATTGATTGATTGGTTGTCTCCAATACATGCCCCAACTGCGGATTGAACTGCAACTTACATATGCCCTGACCCTTGACCAGTAATCAAACCTGAACTTCTAGGTGTAATGACACTACAACCACACTCTGCTGAGGCTCCGGCTTAGTTCTTATGGAGCTTGCTAAATGTGAAGTTTTATTCAGTGAAAATCAGAGGTATAATTTATCTAAGGCAATGAATCATAGATACATATGCAAGGATTGATACATATGCAACACATTACAGTTTGTGCAGCCCATTTAACTGCATCTAATTAAAAAGGGGATATCACTTTGAACATGCCATGTGATGTTTTTGCATATGCCTTGTACTTTAATGCAAGATCAATAATCCATTTGTAAACATTCATGTGCATATTCATCTATGTTTACAGACACCATGGACACCATGTATGCTGCCTATGATATTTCATGCCTCCATGCTCCCCGGTGTGAGATGGCTTGCACCCCTTGACGGGTTTTCTATATCATAACCATTCTTCAGGAGTCTCATCAAACATTAATTTCCTAATGACCTTCCTTATCACTCAGTCTCTGTGACAAAGGTGTCACCATCTTCCCCCTTATTCCCTTGACCTTTTAAATTTCAACAAGTGGAAATTGAAACAAATTCTATGAAATATTAATGGCTCTTGATACATATATTTAACAAAAGTTGACTCCAGTATTACAAGTGCTGATATCTTAGAGAAGGTAGAAACAAGTCTAATTGGGAATAAATAAACAGAAAAGCTATTTCTCTGAGAGTTAAATTGTCACTCTAGGCACATAAGCTCCTCTCAGATAATGGAGAATTACAGAAGTTAAATCATGTACTTGAGAGAAGCACTCAATCAAGTCCATCAGCTGGTTAAAAATAAACTTAGGCATGGTATCACTATGAATTTATTTATTTTTATTTAGGATCTTTCCTTCCCCATTTAAAAATCATTCTCAAAGGTTGCATTTTCTATAAAGTCTCTATCTACTAAAATGCATCTCTGTTCAGTGTTCTCAATTATCTGTACTTTATCCATTTTTTCTTTTTATTCATAAGCATTTGAGGCAGAGGGATACTTTGTCTCTATGATATATTCAACAAGTGCAGGGTACATCCACGAAGCTTCATATATAATCATAATAACAATAATCTGTATTACATATGACAGGTAAAGAATTAGTATTCTAGCACTGATCATTTCAAATGAGAATAAGTAATGCTCTATGCATTTCATTAACGTGTTTCTCTCAAATCTGGTTTGTGGAACATAGATAACAATCTGCCTATTTCTGCAAGATATCTTTTCATTGAAAACATGTCTAACAATTTCTAATACACGTTCACACAAACTTAGTTTGCATTTAGTAAATAAAGTCAGATGTTTTATAAAAAACATTGAATTAGTTTTATGGTACATTGGCTTGATGGAATATTACATAGCCATTAAAATGATGAATGTGTGGACTATACAGATACACAGAAAATTATATACTGTGGGAAGAGTAATACAAAGTAAGATGATATGATCATCTCTTTGGGTACATTATTTGTTATGCATGAAGCTTGGGAGGGGCCACCCTTAAAAGCTGTTTTCGTAGGAAACCATTATATAATGTACATATTTGAATTTGTTTTCAAAACAACAGTATTTAAGAAATATTTACAAAAATAAGCTGTGAACATCCAGGTCACAGATGGTCTTATAATGTATGCTATGTCAATAGAAATAAAAATAGAAGTTTAAAAACATTGTCTCATCTGTAAAATGAGGGGATTAGTTAAAATCATCTCAGGGGTTCCTTTGATAATTGAACATCAGTTATTCATGACAACATTACCAGGAGAGGGGTAGGTTCTCTTTATTTTCATGACATCAAGAGGAAATTAGGCACATTGCCTTTGGAGTTAGATTTCTTATTTTAAATCATCCCTCCACCATTGAACATCCACTGGATATCTGACCTGGGACCTGTAGCTTATCTTCCCTAAGTTTTGGTTTCCTCCCTTGTCAAGTAGAAGTAATAAAATGGTAACTTATAATATTGTTGAGAGGATTAAATGAAGAATAACTTGTAAAGTGAATGCTTTGCACAGAGCCTGATACATATTAAGCTTTTAATAAAAGGTAGTTCTACATGCATACCTCAAGACCACTGCTGATTTACCAGTGGTTTACCCCAAAGAAAACTCAATGGAAAAAAAATATCCCTAGGAATAATACTCTGCAAATTAGGCCGATCTATATGAAATATCAACCAACAGGGGTTTCTTTTATTTCTTTAAAGAGATATTTTCTTATATTCAAACTTTATTTACAACAAAAGCAGACTTTTGCATGCTTTCTGTAGCAAGCGACCTTTCTGCCAGTGGAGCTTTGTGACAGAGTTGCAGGCATTCTGAGAAGTCATTGAGCATTTTGTGAATTGATTTCTTTTGGTAAAAGTCACTGAAATTTGGAGCTAAAATTCTTTAGACTAGATAGAATGCCAATCACAGTGCATTCAATGTTCCAACATTTGAATGGATCATTTGTGAATTTGTCATTCTATTCCCCACCCCTCTACAGAACATATGTAAAATAGGGGGCCTATATTTTGAGTATGTTTTATGTCCCCATCCTGCCTGTATGGTTTAGTGTGAAGGTTCAGTGAAGGAAAACAAACAGATAATCAAAAGACTAGTTAAAATATGGTCAGATTTCTACATAATTATGTCTTACACACCTGTCTTAGACTCACTGTGAATATGTTTAGGAAAAAAAATCTTCCAACTTACTAAATGAGTGCAATTAGGCCCTTCTTAAATCTTATAAGAGAGAAAAAAATGTTTTTCTCATTCTTATTATAAGGGTATGCAGCTCTCTCTCTTATAGGGAGAGATTTAACTATACGTACCTCTGCAAGGCCCAGTCAGAGAATAGGCAGGCATTCCAAAAGGGAAGCTCTGCCTCTCCAGAATTGGCATTTTCAGATATATTGGATTTATTTTAAAGAATAGGAAAGTAGCCCAGCTGGGTGTGGCTCAGTGGTTGAGCTTTGGCCTATGAATCAAGTCATGGTATGGATTTCAAGTCAGTCGGGGCACATGCAGTCCCTCATGCAGTCACAATCCCCAGGGCAGGGCATGCAGGAGGCAGCTGTTTCTATTTCTCTCTTCCTCCCCCTTCTTTGAAATCAATAAAAAATATGTTTTTAAAAGTAATAAGGGCATCTCTGGAGAGAAGGTAGGTAGGTCCAAACTAGCCAATGCTAGTCCTAGCTTTTTGAAGTTTGTAACAGATGATTTTAAGAAAAAGGACATGCTGTTCTATAGCTTTTCTAACCTGGCCCTTAGGTTACTGCTTTCTTCTTAGCTCCCACATTCACTATATTTTAACAATCGGTCTCCAAACCACAGAATGAATCCCTTGAGACGAAGGAATTAAGGACTAAGGACTGATTACTTATCTTTGTTCATCTAGTTCCTAAGAAACCAATCATAAACAATTACTTCACTAAGTAGGGAAGTCATACATTTAATTAGGTTCAAAATATGCTGATGTATCTGTTGTGACTTAAGAATAAAACACAGCCTTCAGAGATTGGTGTCTTATTAGGACTAACTACTGCCATGATTTGCAAGAAACAATCCTTTCTGGTTTTGTCAGAGGCAGAACTGGGCTGAATGGTGTGTTCTTGTGTCCCTGTACCCCTTTCTGATTTATGGACTTAAATAATTCCTTAGATGAACTTCCAATAACTTGGTATGTTTGTGTAATGTACAGAATTTATCCATCTTGTACACTACAGAAGTTCCCCAACTTAAGATGTTTCAACTTAAGATCTTTTGACTTTACAACATTCAGTAGAAACTGCACTTCGCATTTTGATCTTTTCCCAGACTAGTGGTTTGCAGTAAGATACTCACTTATGATGCAGCAGCCCCCAGTCAGGCCCAGAATCATGAGGGTAAACAACCGATAGCCTACAGTGTGCTGTGGTGGCTGTGTTTTCTGGGTATTATGTTCTGAGTGCGTTTAAGGTAGGCTAGGCTAAGCTGTGATGGTGAGGTGTATCAAGTCCACTCTAAACTTAAGGATGTTTTCAACTTAAGATGGATTTATCAGGACAAAACACCTGAGTCAAAGAGTGATTGTTTATTAGCGATCGCTCAATTTTTCTAGACTTCAGTCACCTAGAAATTGAGGGCCTAGGGCTAAATTGTCTTTAAGATAGTACTCCACTCTCTGTACGTTTTTACCTCATGATGAAAGGCTAGATTTTTAGGGGCACGTGTTTATTGTATAACAGTAAGTTCTCCTCTCCTCCACCTCATAACACCTTGGCATTAGTATCCGGCTCAAAACAAAAGTAGGAGGTAAAGAAAGAAGCTGTTTTCTGACTCAATACTAAACTAATAGAGACAAGGCTGAAAATTAGTAACTAAAAAAATTGCTTTTCGTGTTTGTGTAATTTTTTTTCCAAATTTTCCTATTGTAACTTTCTTTTATTTGTAAGAAAAATCATCAAATTGGAAGGGTTTTCCATTTCCTGCTGGCTGCCTTTCCCCCCCTTCCATCCCATACCCAGGGACTATGCATTGAAAGCAATTTTAACTGACATAATTAATGAAGGGCTGAGTGCATGCATGTGGTATACTGTTATTTTATGACCAGGAGCTCTTCTAGATATCTTCTCAACTTCTCTCCTGGGTTGCTGTAGAGTTTGATCACTCTATATTGCGTTAGTTTCCCCATGTGTGCAATGAACAGGGCTATAACATACATATGTATGGCTGCTTCTGTGATGTATATCATAAAAGATCACTACTCATCCAACACATTAATATCTCTTGGCAAAGGTACAAAAAAGCACAATAATTGTTGCATTGCTTATACATGTCCCTGTGGCTGATTTGCCTTTAACAGCTGGGGAAGTAGCCTCAATTCTGGACTGCTTTGCTGTGGGCAGATGGACCTCATCTTTCTTACTTTCCTTGAACTAGACTGCCCTCTTGGGAACTGTTCTCTTCTGTGAAAATTTCCAAACCTCAGACCTCATCACTGATAACAAAATAAGCAAGCAAACAAAAAAGGTTTAATTAAAAAAAATAAAACCAATAATATCAAAGTGAGCAGATTATATTACTTGGCAATGTTACCTGCCAAAACAAAATGTAAAGAACAGACTGTACACATTTGCTACATGTCATTAACACTGTCTCCGTCGCTTTCTTTGAAATGTGAGGAACAACTAATTGACTATTAACAGCACTACATTCCAACAGAGTGGATGTTATGGAGCAATTCATTTCTCCCAGTCATCTAATTCACTTCAATTTTGTGACCACTTACTGTACAAACTGTTTAATAGGTTTCCTGGAGCATATAAATTGAATGACATGGACTTTCCCTTCTTTAACTTTTACCAAACACTTCTTGAATGTATGACATATTGGGAACAGCCCATTGTAGAATATTGGAATCTTTAAGGAACATTGGAGAAAGGGAAGACATAACTTGTACTCATGGAAAATCTTGGTAGAATGGCTTATAAAACATGAGCACTTAAGATGTAGAATAATTTAAGAACATGGGTTTTTGAATAGAATATACCAACATCTGAACTCTGTCAATTATTTTACCAGGGAAATTCACCTAAGTTATTTAATTTCTTGACACCTCACTTTCTCATTTGTATATATAATTTCATTTAGCAGTTCAAAATTAGTTGGATATGAGCAAGTTAATATGTGACTCAATCTAATAAAAATGATGTTTATAGGAAGGTATTGAAAAAGCATGATTGAATGTCCAGCATTAACTGTTAGCTGCTGCTGGAACTGCTTGATGTTGCTCCTGTTACTACTGCAACCATTATCACTACCATTACCTTTGCAGCCACCACCATCACCACCACACTACTACTACTACTACTACTAATAATAATACCACCAGTACTACTATATTCTACCATAACTACCACCAACCATCACCACTATTACCACTACCATTACTACTACTTGTTATTATTGTCATGATTGACAGTTTCACCAATTACTATTGTCATCATCATCTTCATTATCATTATTTTCATTAAGTGAAATAAAATGAGTTAAACAAGAATGGAAGAAAAAGAATGTTTCTTAAATTACTCAGAACACTTTACAATTTTCATTACTATTTTTTTCTTTAAATATATGTTTATTGATTTTAGTGAGGAAGGGAGAGAGAGAAAGAAGATAGAAACATCAGTAATGAAAGAAAATCATAGATTGGCTGCCTCCCACATGCAAGAAATTGAGCCTGAAACCTGGACATGTTCCCTGACTGGGAATTGAACCATGATATCCTGGTTAATAGGTCTATGCTCAACCTCTGAACCACACCGGCCAAGCTTTCATTACTATTCTTGACATATTCAACTTTATAAAACAGCTAGAGGCCTGGTGCACAAAAATTTGTGCACTCGGGGGGAGGTGTTCCTCAGCCTGTCCTGTGCCCTCTCACAGTCTGGGAACCCTCAGGGGATGTTTACCTGCTGGCTTAGGCCCGCTCCCTGGAGATTGGGCCTAAGCTGGCAGTCAGACATCCCTCTGGCAGCCTGGGAGCCCTCGGGTGATATCCACCTGCCAGCAGAGAGCAGGCTTAAGCTTCAGTCAGGCATCCTTAGCACTGCTGAGGAGGCAGGAGAGGCTCCCACCACCACCGCTGTATTGGCAGCCATCAGCCTGGCTTGTGGGAGTGCACTGACCACAAGGGGACAGCTCCTGCATTGAGCATCTGCCCACTCATGGTCAGTGTGTAACATAGAGACCAGTCATTCCCAGTGGTTCTGCTGTTAGAGTTAATTTGCATATTATCCTTTCATTATATAGGATATGGGTGTAGGGCTGAAGGTCAGGAATGAGGTTCAAGGCAGAAATTATGTATGTTGGACTTCTTATGGATCCAAAACTCATTCGTTTTAAAATTAATACCAATACTGAAAATTAAATACCAATAAGGTAATTAAAAGTAATTGAAGGTAATTAAAGGAATATAAATTTTAGGTCAAGTAGAAACAAAGCAAAAAGAGACCATGCAAGAAATAAAATGTGTTTCAGAAGGAAAAAAAAAAAGTTGAATCAAGGTAAATCTTTCCTAAAAGAGATAGAGAAAAATTAAAGAAAATATATATATTTTTTTAGAAAATAAGCTTAAATAATAGATGACGCAGATTCTATTGGCAATTCTTTCTGGATCATATTATAACTATGTTGAAGTCATGCAAAAAAATTCTCTCCTGAGACCTAGCTGGTTTAGCTGAGTGGCTAAGAGTGTTGACTGGTGGACTGAAGGGTCCTGTGTTTGACTCTGGTTAAGAGCACATGCCCAGGTGATGGGCTTAATTGCCAGTAGGGGGTGTACAGAAAGCAACCAACCAATGATCCTCTTTCATCTTTGATGTTTCTATCTCCCCCCCCCCTTTCCTCTCTAAAATCAATAAAAATATTTAAAAAAATAAAATAAAATCAATTTGTTTGTAAAAAAAAAACACACAATATAATAGCATACAATATAGTACAATATAATAGCAATAGCCCCAACCTAGGTTCCATGCCTGAATTTATTGCTAAACCTCTAAGTGACCGTGGTCAAGTCCCTAGATTGTTCCATATATAAGATTCTATACTGATACTCAAAATGCAACAATTACTCAGGTACTTTCCAGTTTAAACATGTGCCTCTTATTTTTTATTAATCAGCTGCTTAATATCAATTTATAAATAGTTTATTTCAAGCAAATTTTTTAAGAATCCAAGGCAAAAAGAAATTAAGAAAGTATATTCCCATTGGAAGAAGAAATGAAAACACATTTTTAATTTCAGAAATATATAACACTGTTGTATTGATTCTAACTGAATTCTGAGGCCTTCTATGGGCCATAGCTGATTATATTAAATACATACACTTTCTCATACACTAGATGATTTGGATTGCAAAACAGTAACCTAGTTTGACATCTGGGAAGATGTGCTAGTAGTAAGTCATTTTATGTTGGGGATGAAGATGAGAAATAACTTGGAAGCCAATTGGATAAATATGATTTTAACATCTCTAGAAACATAATCAGGGAACTAATCAATGTAACATCTTCCCAGATGTCTTAGAAAAAGAGTAGAAAAGGAAGTTGGTGAAAAAAAAACCTGACATTAAAGTCCAAAAAAATAATTTCCTCATAGTCACTCTATCACACAGATAGAGACACTCTCACATGCTATTCATATCACCACCAATGTACTCCACCCTCTACCCCCAAACATTAAATTGCTGGAACCTCACCTTTGCTTTAAAATCTACTCTGCAGGCCAGTAAAATACCACAACAAATAACAGTTATTTGTTGTTATCATCCATTTATCATATTAATACATTAATAATACTATACAATGCTAATATTTAATACTTAGAGATTATACCAATGAATTAACAATTATGTCATAAAGTATTAATAAATAAATGTCAAAATAATAGCAATGCGTGTTAATAATAATGTTAGTAAGAGCATTTGAATCTAGAGTGCTGGTAGAACAGTGGAAAACTACTCAGCAGCTGGGTTAAAGCTGAAACTGATGGTAGCAGTGGCAAAATAGATAGTTAACCTGGGACCAATTTAAAGTGTACAGTGTCCCATCAGCTAAAATTTAAAGTTCCCATGATTGAATGGATTGACCATTAAGTGTGCCCAAAGGTTGGGGCTTCTTGGACAAATGAGATGCAATAGACACATCAAACTGGAAAGTGATATGACCACCATTCTGACATTTCTTACTCCTTCTTTGGTGATGCTGTTCATCTGTAAATGTGCCTTTACTCACACAGTTTTGCATATCAAATCTGCTTCCTTATGAAATCTGAAACTCAAGATTGCAGAAAGTATACAAACATTCAAATGAGTCTTTTTATATATATTATCCTACAGCCGAACATACCACAACAGAGATAGATTGCTATTATTGTGATGATGATTCCAGGTTGTGCTTCTTAGTAAGTCTCTGAAATCTTTTGATTCCACATTAGAGTCTTCAATCTGCAGCAAGACTCCCTGCCTATTGGACTTACTCATTTTTAGATCTACCCGATCAAGGCTGAATTTATGACTGAAAATTCAATAATGTAAATCCTTTGCTGTTTTTATTTTTGCACAGGCTACTTTCTCCTCCATGTAATTAAAGAGAAATACAGTGGAGCAGAACTATGTGTATAATTTTTCTTAGGTTGCCTAGATTTTAGTGTGTAACTTTCTGTAAAATAGAACTTCATGTTTCATTTACTCGTCATAACAACAAACATAACTATTAAAATGTATTAAAGTTAGGGAGGCATGATACTTAAGGAGAATGCAGTAAAAGTTTCAGGAACCTCTCTACTATACTGAGTTATTTGAATGTGGCGATGTATCACTGCCACAAATAATTTAAATGCATATATATCTGTCCAGACTTTCATTTTTTTTCTTTTGTGAGAAAGACCATACTAGAATGTGTCCCCTCAACCCTGTATGTACTTTACAGATGAATTAATTTTGACTTTACAAGAATTTGGCCTACTTTAGAACATAACTCACACAAGAGAAGTGATCTTACTGTATACAAAAAAAAAATGTGCCATCTTGATGAATTCGGTCATGTTTATCAGAAACCATAAAGCAGGATGACCTGTCCATCATTAGAGAGCATCCACATCCCAGAAGAGCCATTTCTTACCAGTAACATAACAACTTGGCATCATCTGGCATTTTAAGGCTTGTGTAAGCAATTAGAAGAAAGAACTTTTTAAAAATTTAGTACTTCGTGGACATATATGTTCTTACAGACTCTTTGAAAATGATACACAAAGGCATTGACTGAGAACATAAACTACATATTAAAATAATCAAAACTCTCTATCATAAGTGCTAGGTGGCATATTTCTTAAGACTGGCAGATGAAATTCTGTAGTGTGTCAACTTTGATACAACTGCAGTCAACATTGCAGTCTGTGTTTATGGGATTCTACACTAAGCACCACAGAAAGGAAAGCTAAATGGTACACACATACCGTATATTCCTATGCTTTATTTTAAGGCACAAATCATTAGAGAGCTTAGATGTTTAATTTTATTTTACCCACACTTTTGCTAAGCCATCTGTAATTATCAGTTTTGGTTGATTGTTTTCCCAGAAATGTTTTTATTCAAGGGCAGATGCTGCTCAGTTTTACCTACGTAAGTAAATGTACAGCTTGCAGTACAATCCGATCTTCCCCTGTAGAGACAGACTGTCCTCTGCTGAAGGGTGATTATTGCTTAGTCAGCTATTCTGATGCTACTGGAATCAGTTGCTATGGAAAGGGGAGTGGGTGGAAGATTGATAGACTCAAAGGAACTCTTTAAAAAAAAATGTTGAAGCAATTTTCAGTGGGAAAAAAGGGAAATAATTAAAAAGAAATTCTTTCTGGAAAAGATCAATAACTAGAAAATTAACCTTTGAACTAATTGTTATAGGAAATCTATTTGATAATATTTTCTAACCAGAAGACTAATTTTTAAATTGACTCATATTGTCTCATCCAACTTTTTAAAACAAATATGAAGAATCCCATAAAACATCACTGAAACTAGACCACCAACTTACACTATACACAAAAATAAACTCAAAATGGATAAAGGACTTAAATGTAAGATGGGAAACCATAAAAATACTAGAGGAATTTAAAAGCAACAAAATCTCACACATATGTCAAAGCAATTTTTTCACCAATACAGCTCCTAGGGCATTGGAAACTAAAGAGAAAATAAACAAATGGGACTATAGCAAAATAAAAAGCTTCTTCACAGCAAAAGAAACCATCAACAAAACAACAAGAATGCCCACTGCATGGGAGAACATATCTGCCAATGTTATCACTGATAAAGGTTTAATCTCCAACATTTATAGGGAACTCATATAACTTAGCAAAAGGAAGATAAACAATCCAATCAAAAAATGGGCAAAGGACCTAAATAGACAGTTCTCAAAAGAGGACATTCAGAAAGCCAAGAGACATATGAAAACATGCTCAAAGTCACTACTCATCCAGAGATGCAAATCAAAACCACAATGAGGTACCATCTCACACATGTCAGCATGGCTATCATCAACAAATCAACAAATGACAAATGCTGGAGAGTTTGCAGAGAAAAAGGAACCCTTCTGCACTGCTGGTGGGAATGCAGACTGGTGAAGCCACTATGGAAGACAGTATGGAGCTTCCTCAAAAAATTAAAAATGGAACTCCCATTTGATCCTGTGATCCCACTTCTGGGAATATATTCCAAGAAACCAGAAACACCAATCATAAAGGATATATGCATCCTTATATTCATAGCAGCACAATTTACCATAGCTAAGATTTGGAAACAGCCTAAGTGCCCATCAGCAGATGAATGGATCAGAAAACTGTGGTACATCTACACAATGGAATACTATGCTGCTGTAAAAAAGAAGGAATTCTTACCATTTGCAGCAGCATGGATGGAACTGGAGAGCATTATGCTAAGTAAAATAAGCCAGTCAATGAAAGAAAAATACCACATGGTCTCACTTATTTATGGATAATAAAGACCATTATAAATTGATGAACATAAACAGATACAGAGGCAGAACAGCATTGAACAGACTGTCAAACTACAGCTGGAAGGCTGAGGAGGGTTGCAGGGGAGTTAAGAGATCAACTGAAAGACTTGTATACATGCATATAAGCATAATCAATGGACCCAAGACATTGGAGGATAGAGGAGGAGAGGGGGAAGGTCAAGGGAAAAAATGGAGACTTATTTGACACTCTTTGTAACACTTTAAGCAATAAAACAAAATAAAAAAAAATCACTCCAAAGAAAAGTGAAAAAAATGGTTGTCTTGCTTTTAGGGAAAAAATATCTTATAAGGAAAATTTTAATTACCTCCATTTAGCATATTCAGAAAAGGTTAAGATTAATTTAATGTAGGAAGCTTATATTTATATAAATGGTAGGTAAATTAAGGAGAATGTGAGTTAAAGTAGAAGAAAAATATACAATGTAGCAAAAGTACTATATACCATCTATATTTTAATATTAACAGGTAAGCAATATTGTAGTTATCTTTAAAAAATCTGTATATATATATATATATAGTATTTTTAAACCCAGCTTTATTGAGGTATACCTTACATACAGTAACATTCACTAATTTTAATTGTGCATTTTGATGAGTATTTAGAAATGTATACCACTTGTATCCTTAATGGTAATCGTGATGTAGAATGCTTCCATTAACCTAAAAGTTGCCTGATACCCTTCTGTAGACAAAGCCTTTCCCTCACCCCCAGTTCCTGGCAAACACAGATCTTTGTGTCACTATGTGTTTTGTTTTGTTTTTTCCTGCTCTAGGATTTCATATAAGTGAATAATAAACATGTTCTGTTTTAGGTTAGCTTCTTTCATAGAACAAAATGATTTACAGATTCAGCTATGTTGTATGTGTCAGTAGTTAGAATATTTAAGTGTGAAAGATATGCCACTGAATGGATGTACCGATTTATCAATTCATCAGCTGATGGGCATTTGGATTGTTTCTAGTATTTTAGCTACTATGAATCAAGCACCTGTGAGTATTCAAGTACTAATCTTTTTGTGATCATAGGTTTTAAGTTTTCTTCTGTAAATACTTAGATTTACTCAGTCATCTGGTAAGAGCATGTTTAACTTTATAAGAAAGTGGCATTTCTTCCAAAGTGGCTAAAACCACTTTGAATTTCTGCCAGATGAGTCTGAGCATTCCAGTTGCTCCACATTCTCATCAGCATCCTGTGTAGTTTAGATCAGTGAGCTATTATGATCATGAATCACAGTAAGAATTTTATTTTATAGTATAACTCATGATGCACACATATAACTGAAAATATTTTAGGAAATAGTACTTTGCTTTATTACACTAAGGCAGTCTGATTTCTGTTTTCTATTCCTTATAATTTTGCTAAAAATAAAAATGCATATCTTAACTATTATTAATTATACAGTCAACTTAACGTTTGACCTACAGTTTTAAAAATAGCATCACATAGTTTTTGAAACACATTCATATATCCATACAAATATCATTTTAGGTTGTTGGTTTATTGTTATAATGAAACTGTGGGTGCATGGTATAGCATGATTTCCTTCACCAGGGATCAGTTGCTTGAGATTAGACGGGAAAGCTGATGAAGAATTAATCTGGGTTTGGGTTTTGCCAAATAGATGAGATGGACATGAAACACAGCAGGATACTGACAGAAGGTGGTGGAACTTTGCGTTGAATCAGGCTGGACAAGGCAGAAAGTGATAGGGCTAGCAAGCCTGTGCTAGAAGTGGACCACTGGGCACAGTTTGGAACCATTAGGCAGCCATCATTAACAGTCACCAAAGTGACTGCTTTTTCTCTACATTTTCAGACTATTTTACATCAAAAGCTATGTCAATAAATGGGTGGGTTTAGAAAAAAGTAATTAGTTGTGGTTAAACCTTATTTAGAAAGAATACTGAAACTATTATCTGAAACCATTAGGTTTAATAAATTATTTATACACTAGAGGTCCGGTGCAGGAAATTCATACACAGATGTGGTCGCTAGGCCTGGCTGGTGATTGAAGGGTGAGTATTGGCATGGAAGGGCAGGTCCCAGTTGACCTCTGGGCCCTGGGCACCACCTGGGCCCCTCGGCCCTCACACCACCCCCTCCACCTGAGTCATTGGGCCCCCAACCAGCTCACTCAGTGTCAGAGAGCCAGGCAGCGACCCTGCCCCGCCCTGCTACCATTGGTTGCCATCTGCAGGGTGATCAGCAGGGTGATCAGGCCCCTCTCGCACCCGTCTTGGCCTGGTGCCCCCACTCACCTACTCCACCATCCCACTGTGGTCCCACTGTCATCGGGGCTCATCAGGGCTGGCAGCGCCTCCACTGACTCCCACTGCCAGCACCACATTGCTGATGCCCCTCATGTTCTGCACTGCCCCCTGGCGGTTTTGCATATTCGGCTTTTATCACATAGGATTGTCCTTAATGTTTTTTTCTTCATGCTGGCCAGGAATTAGATACATCAAGATAAGCAATGGTTGAAGCTCGAAAGACTAAAGATATTAAATGAGGCTTTACTAGAATAATAGCTGGAAGAGAGTGGACTCATAAAAAGTAAAAAAAATAAACATTAATTTTTCTGTGTAACTCACAGATTTTCTTCTACTTAAAAAAACTTCACAGTGTCCTCTGCTTTTCCCATTAAATTTCACCAATATTTTTCTTCATGTCAAAGAGTATCCAGCTAGAAACTGAGCTTTGTAAGGTCTTATCTTAGAGGAAAGTGTGTGAAGTTGCAGAAATCGTTAGTACACTGATTCAACATTTCAGATTAGCAAAGGAACATGGTCCAAGGTCACTGAATAAATTATACTGCATTTAAAAAAAAAAGAAAATTACACACTGACATAGTATGATTTTAATAAAAAATGAAAATGGAATTTATGACCCCTCTTTCTTCAGGCTACTAATATTCACTGCCAAAAGATGAATCCCTTCTGTGACATTAAATGTGAGATGTGCTACAGAAAATGTTGTGAACGAATTCACTTGCCAAGAAGAGAGGCAAAGTGTATACATGCATGTATTTTTATACCCATCTGCTATCACCGTGAAGCCAAATATGTTTGAGGCAAACAAATCAGGCCAAATAAGTTCATTTTCTCCCCAGTGCAATAATGAAATCTAAATGAATAAATGAGATGCAGGTCTAACAGAATTAACAGAAGGAAATTAACAATGCTGATTTGAAAGAAGTGACAGGCATTTGAATCGTAGCACTGAAAATAATTTAAAATAGCTCTTCTAGGAACCTTTGATAGGCCAGTGTCAAACCGAAGCAACATGCATTGAGCTTCTAATAAGACACCTCTAAATATAACATTAATGAATATTGTCATTAACAACTCACAGGATCCAGTAAAGAAATATTAAAAGCATAATTTAAAGATGAAACAAATATAAGGGCACAGTAGCATGATGTGAGTTTAGTTCAGTTTAATCATTATACCCTGATTAAACTTGAGAAATTGGTTAAAACCAGTAAGCTGAAATCTTTTTAGCACAGATATAAAATGGCTCAGTAATGGCAGAAATTAACAGATGCCTTTATTCAGAATGACAAAATCTGAGACAGACTCTGCAGGATGGTTCGATGCATAGATTAATGAAGCTCTTAATAAGATACCATTTTACTAAATATGCCATGGAGGAATATCTTCTCCAGAAGTTAATATTTTTATTTTGCTTTAAAGGGAAAACATTAGTTTATAAACTCTGAAATGTCAAGATGCTTCTTATCAATTCTCTTATTAAAACTCTAAGAGACAAAATTGGACATTGCATCGCATCATGAAGAGAGAATTTCTTTCTATCGCAGGTTAGAAGGTAATTTTTCTTAATATAGCATTTGCTTGGAACAGCTCCTCCTTTATAATGCCTGTTGAGATTGTCTCTCTCCTGCCAACCCCTTAAACCTTCCTTGACTCTATACCTCCGCCTCCATTACCTCCACATTTTGCTCAGATGTTTCACTTGGAAGATATTAAAAATGGCCTTATGTCAGTCTGTTCAAAGCTGTTCTGTCTGTGTTTGTTTATGTTTATCAATTTATAATGGTCTTTATTACCCATAAATAAGTGAGATTATGTATTTTTCTTTCATTGTCTGGCTTATTTCACTTAGCATAATGCTCTCCAGTTCCATCCATGCTGCTGCAAATGGTAAGAATTCCTTTTTTTTACAGCAGCATAGTATTCCATTGTGTAGATGTACCACAGTTTTCTAATCCACTCATCTGCTGATGGGCACTTAGGTTGTTTGGGGAGGGTTGGGGGGGAATTAAAAGATCAACTGAAAGACTTGCATGCATGCATATGAGCATAATCAATGGACACAAGAAACTGGGGGGTAGGGGAGGAGGGGGGAAGGGCAAGGGGAAAAAATGGAGACCTATCTATCACTTGTAATACTTTAAGCAATAATAAAAATAAAAATAAATAAAAATAAATAAAAATGGCCTTATATTCCTGACTATGCAGTGTTGTTCCCCAGGTTTTATTTTCCTTTAAACTCTAACATTTGGCGTCAGTGACCATGGGCCTGCCTTTTGAAACACTTCCTTCTTTTGGCTTTTGCATGGATATCCTTGCTCCTTTCTCTTTCTCACTGTGGCCTGTCCTTCCTGCTCTATTTTATAAGAGAGCCTTCTTTTCTTCTACCTACTAACAATTCTCCATGTGCTCAAATTTCTTTTTCCTATATACTCGATCTACTGATATATTTTCTCTCCAGGGATTCACTTAACATGTCTATTTTTATCTAAAATTCTCTAATCTACATCTTCAACCTTGAACTTTACCCTTGTCCTCATTAAGTTACTTATTCCACTAGCTTAAAATATGCATTTATTTTTTTATTTTATTGTTTAAGGTTTTACAAATAGTACATATATCTCCTCCCCCCCCATTGACCTCCCCCCAGCCTCCCCTAATCCCGGCACTTGCCCTAACCCCCTGCCCAGTGTCTGAGAATTTCTATTGTTGACACAAATTTAACATTTTCTCTGGAAGCAGGATTCTACTTGTAGTCACTTATTGTGTTCATATAAGTAAAAGCACTGTTCTCCTTCTCTACTAGATTTTGACTCCTTCATTTTATTTTCCCTCTTTTATTTTTATCAGGTGAGTCAATCATTCCCTTCCAGGCCCTGTGTATTACTGTAGTCTAGGTACTTTGCACAGAGCGGCCAATACCTAGAAAGGCTTTCCCTGTGGGTTTCAGTGCCTTAACTGTGCCCTATACCCATCCAGCCTACACTCTGCTGCCTCCACAGATCTCCTTAACACAACTTGCATAACATCACTTTTCTGATTAAGAGCTTTTCAATGCTTCTCAAAGCCCAGTGCTTCAAATCAAAGCTTATCTGACTACAGTTTCCTACTCATTTCCAATATATAGTGTCTACTTTAGTTAGGACATCTTCATGTCTATTTCCACCTTGTGCTTTAGTCATGATGATTTTTACATCTGAAATAGCAATACTTGAATTTCAGACCAAGGTTTACTACTTATCAGCATCTGATAGCCTGTGAAATATTCCCCAAAATATGTCCTTTATTTGTATCTTTTGGATTAATGATGTCTACTTGAATAGGTATGTTTTCTTCAGTTTTCTACATTCTAAAGGTCACCACAAAGTTGTTGAGTTATTCAGATTTACTGTAATTTGAATATCTAAGTAAAAATAAGAAACTTACTATAGTTTGCTGGGATGTATTATTGATTTCACATGTGTCAACATTGTAAAGCTTCTACTTCATGTGAAACAGACTGTTGAAATGTTCGGAATAATACAGAAGGATTTGGTATAGGTTGTTACAGGTATAATATCAATGTAGTTTCCTCACAGTTTTCATTTGCAATAGGAAAAAAATTAGTTAGAAATCTGTGTTAATTTAGCTCCATAGTATTTAATTTAACTTGTTGGGAATGGATTCATTAATCCCATAGTATTTGTGATGCATATGTTGATAGAATAAAAAAATACTGGCTTATAATTATCTAAGTACTAGACTTTAAGCTACATATAGGTTGCAGTTAAAATATGAATTCACAAAAGCCCTATTTCCAAATGCATATAAAATTTTAAAAATTGTACCTTGATACATGATAATTCCTTATCCCACCCCACTCCCAAATGTGGTAACAGACTGAACTAGTTGTTTGCTGTACCTAAAAATAATTTTGGAAGCATTGATTTAAAATACCTAATCAGGCCCTGGCTGTGTGGCTCAGCTTATTGGAGTTTTTCCAGTACAAAAAAAGGTTGAGGCTTTAATTCCTGGTCAGGGCACATACCTACATTGAAGGTTCAATCCTTGGTTGGGGTGCGTACAAGAGGCAATGGATTGAAATTTCTCTCTTACATCAATGTTTCTCTCTTTCTTCTTTCCTCTCTCAATCAATTAAAAAAAAACATACATATTTTAAGTGAGGATTAAAAAAAATCTAACCAGGTTTTACTTGTTTAATAGCTCCTACTGCCCCAAGTCATGTTCACAGCTCCTCAATAAAGTGTATGTTTGGATCCAAGAACCTCTCCAGGTTACAACTTACTCTGCCATTCACTTCAAACCTAATTCTTGCATATTATTTAGTCTTCTGGATTTGGTGAATAGAACATACAAGGGAAAAGCAAAGATTTTAAAGCTTAATTTAGGTTTGTCATTTAGATCATCTATTGTCTAGTGCAAAATTGGATATATTACTGAGGTTCTCTAAGCATCAGTTTTTTTTTCTCTAATATAGGATATTACTTATATGTATGATCCTTTGGGAGGACTAAATGGAATAATATCTGGCTTAAAGAAAATCCTCAATAAATGTTGTTATCAGTATGCTTTTACCATTGTCTTTCACTAAATATTCAGTTCTCCTTTGTTCTTACATTAGTCAGATTTATTTGGTTTGTATTCACAAACTCAGTTAAACAAAAAGGATGATGCATTATACAACGCATTTTTTATTGTTGACACTATTACAGATGTCCTGCATTTCCCCCTCTTTGCCCACCTCCACCCAGCTCCCACTCCCCATATCCCTGGCCTTCACCATACTGTTGTCTGTGTCTATAGGCTATGAATATATGTTCTTTGGCTAACCTCTTCACATGTTTTTATCCAGACTCTGCCAATCACCTTTCCTCTGACACTCATCAGTTTCCATGAATCCATGCCTCTGGTTCTATTTTGTTCATCAGGTTATTTTTTTAAATTGAGATCATAAGAGTGAATATGTCCTTTCTGATTGCTGTTTTGGGATTCTTAGGACATATTCCCAGAAGTGGGATCACTGGGTCAAAAAGCAGTTCAACTTTTAATTTTTTGAGGACACTCCATATTGTTTTCCACAATGACTCTACCAAGTCATTCTGAATTCCCACCAAGGTTCCCTTTCCTCTACATCTTTGCCAGCATTTGTGTTTTCTTAACATGGTCACCACTCTGGTAGGGGTTTAACAAAGCTGGGAAGTATCCTGTGCTGAAGTAAAAGATAGGCTTAGGGGTTTGATGACTTAAGATTTTCTTTCTATATCTTTCATTTTTTGTTCCTTTTTTTTTTTTTTTTTTTTTTTTTTTTTTTTTTTTTTTTTTTTTTTTTTTTTTTTTTTTTTTTTTTTTTTGCACCTAGTTCATTATTCTCCATCTTTTCAGGGTAACTTTCTCTGCTTGTGAATCCACAGAATGAAAAATATGGCTGACAGTAGTTTGTGAGATTGCTGGTTGCTCATCCAGACAAAGAAAGATGACACGCAGATCAATTCAGAATAGCCAGTCAGTCAAACTGGAGGAAGAGATGATTATCCTAGCTTAAAGATTGCACCCACTTTTAATCTGTCATCTATACTATAGGATAGTTGTGTTATGTGGACATGACTGCTTCTGCTAAAACTGTATATATGGGAAATTTGCCAGAAAATGGGGCTTTCTCCAGAAAGGAGAAATCATTAAATGACGACTGGTTAGATGGCCTAATAGTTTTCTGTTTTTATTTTATCATTATTAATACTTGCTCAACCTTAATTCCAAAGCACAGATGCAAAGATCCATCTTTACCTGGGAGGAGAGGTTAGATATTAACTAATTTCCCTTTTCCACCTCTTCAAATTCTATCAATTCTTAACATGCAGCATGTACAAATATCCTCTATTAGCACTTTCAAATTATGTATTGTCTAATATCTTTTTAAACATGTCTGAATATAGAAATAGGTTAATAGATCTCATATAAAGTATAACAGTAATTTACTCTCTTATAATTTCAAGTCTCTGGGCTATTTCCTTTCCTTTTCTTTTTTTCTTTTTCTTAGATTGTCTGTCTTTGTAATAATGATATACAGGAGCATTTTATGTATTTTATATATGAGTCTGGTAGTTTAAATAGATGACCACAAAATGTAATGACATTTCTTCTACTTTGAAGTGAGATCTTTGTTTTCTACCCTTGATTATTGGTGAGCTTATAATTGCTTTGATCAATACAACATGGTAAAAATAATACTATGTGATCACTGAGGCTAGGTTATCTAAACTAATAAAAGCGAAATAGTAAAATTAACCGTTTCTCCGAGACAGGGTAAGCCACGCTCACCAGCCAATCAGAGCGGCTGCATGCAAATTAGCCCAGCCAACATGGCGGCCGCCACTCACGAACCTGAGTAAACGTTTAGGCAGCGTCCTTTGCAGCAGGAGCGAAAGCGATACTGTTTTCGGCCTTTGGCGGGCAGGCTCCGAAACATGTTTCAATAATGTAACAATCATAGAATCCTCAGGAGCTGAAGGGAACAGGCCTGGCCTGACTTACTAAGAGTAACAAAGTGTCATTATAGACGCTGTGCTGCGAGGTGAAGCAGAGGAGGTTTCGTTACCTCAGCTTAAAGGAACAGAAACCTGCGTCCAGCCAGCCTTGCTGGGACGTTGGGTCAATGGGAGCTATGGGCAGCCTTAAAGCCCCTCACCCAGGCTGGTCAGGCACGCCAGCAGGTGGACATCCCCCGAGGGGTCCCAGACTGCGAGAGGGCACAGGCCGGGCTGAGGGACCTCCCAAGTGCACAGAGCGGCTGCAAGGCAGGACAGCGCAGGACCCAGGATCCGTGATGGGAAAGAGGCGGCAGGGTTGGAGGGCACTGGGAAGCGGGTAAGAGGCGGCCGGGGGGGAGGTCTGGGCCTGCTTGGTGGCTGCCCAGGCCCTTTGCGGGGCATCGTGGAGTGGGAAAGCAAGGCTGCAGGGGCCGGGATCCTGCTTGGCAGCTCCCCAGACCCCTTGGCGGCACCGGGAAGTGGGAAAGGAAGGCAGCAGGGGACGGGTGAGTGGGAAAGAGTTGGCAGCCTGCTTGGAGGCTTCCCAGGTCCCTTCCGGGGATCAGGGAGCAGGAAAAGGCTGGCCTGACCACAAGGCGGGGTTTTCCCTGCTTTCTGGTGGCTGGAGGAAGATGGGCAGTAGGCAAGCTTGGGAGGCAGGCCGCACCCAGCCCTGGCCATGCTCAAAAAAGAGAACAACATGCAGGGGAGGGCAAGAGTCTGAGAGATCAACATAG
>PVJC01018061.1:0-31777 GCA_004026665.1 Murina feae | reverse complement strand
TAGGCCCCTTTCCTAGTCCTCACAGTATCTATTCCCAGCCTAAGGCTTGTGCTTAATTTTTAGATGCAGAGGATTCACTTGGCACGCCACCTGCAAGAGAATACCCAGTCACACATGAGAATGTTGGCCCAGGCTGTTCAGAGCCTAAACATGGCCGTAGCTCCCATGCCTCAGCGCTATGAGCCTGCGTCTCTGCCTCGGGTCCCCTCTGGGTGTAACCCAGAGGTCTACAATTTTCAAGAAATCATTCAACAGTTAGAGGGTCGCCTTGTAAGACAAGATCATCAAATCCGGGAGCTGACTGCGAAAATGGAGACCCAGAGTATGCATGTCAGCGAGCTCAAACGAACCATTCGAACCCTTGAGGACAAGGTTGCTGAAATAGAGGCACAGCAGTGCAATGGGATTTACATCTGGAAGATTGGTAACTTTGGGATGCACTTGAAATCTCAAGAGGAGGAGAAACCTGTTGTCATTCACAGCCCTGGCTTCTACACAGGCAAACCCGGATACAAACTCTGCATGCGCCTGCACCTTCAGTTACCAACTGCTCAGCGCTGTGCAAACTACATATCCCTCTTCGTCCACACGATGCAAGGGGAGTATGACAGCCATCTCCCTTGGCCCTTCCAGGGTACAATCCGCCTCACAATTCTCGATCAGTCCGAAGCACCAGTCAGGCAAAACCACGAGGAGATAATGGACGCCAAACCAGAGCTGCTTGCCTTCCAGAGGCCCACAATCCCACGGAACCCGAAAGGCTTTGGCTATGTGACTTTCATGCATCTGGAAGCCCTCAGACAAAGAACCTTCATTAAGGATGATACTTTGTTAGTGCGCTGTGAGGTTTCCACGCGCTTTGACATGGGCAGTCTTCGGAGGGAAGGTTTCCAGCCGCGGAGCACGGACTCGGGGACATAGCACCCCTCGTCTGTTTGTTTTTCTGAACGCCTCCTGGAGAAAGCGGCCTTTGCTTGCCCCGTGTGCAGTAATAATGTGTGAACACGAGAGCAGTGGGGGAAACGGGGCGTCCACCAGTGAGAGGTGAAGGAGGTCACTCTTGTGACTTGTACTCGTTACTGTTACAAATACCCAAAGCAGTTTTTCCCTGGGAATCGCCGTGTCCCGTGCTGCGTGCTGTCGTTACTACGGAAGCACTGGTGGCCCGTGGTAGCAGCTACTTGTCATTGGTATACCTCTTCGTTGTGCTTCCATGGGCCTTTTTCTAGAAAATTCCGTCAAAAGCCCAGGGCTGGAGTAGTAAAGCTCAACCTCTTAATAGTAACGGGCGCTCCTTGAAACTTTAGCTTATTTTTCTGGTATTGTATGTAATATATTAAACTTGAGAATCACTACCACCTTGGGCTGGTGCCAGTGGGAAATTGCTACTATAAAACTGAGTTCTCATTTTGTTTGACCACTGGTGGCTTTCAGAGGATTTGAACTTCAATCCTTGGGAAACCTAAGTTCTCATTCACCCCGCTTCCCTCTGGGGTGTTACTAAGGATGTTCAGGGCCTAGTTTAAACCCTGGCCATTCACCTCACTTTTTTAGTGTGAACATGTCTGTTGAATAATTCTTGTGAAAGCCTTTCATTCTTCCTCATGTCATTATTTCTTCAGATCCTACAGGGTAGCATTTTCAGAGTTTAGAATGCGGACGGCTCAGTGTCGTGCATAATAAAATTAAGAAAAGAAGAATCTGAGAGGACCCGTGCACTGTACAGCTTGCACAAGGCTGTTTAAGGTTGCGTGGCCGTGAGAGATCAGACTGTCTCTCCTTTGAAGCCACATCAGGGCCCCCTGACCAGTGTTCAAGACCAGCCTCAGAAAAAGCTGAGACCCGTATGATTTCACTCATGTGGGATATAAAACCGAAGTGCACAGACACGGACGACAGTGTGGTGGTTACCAAAAGGAAGGGCAGCAAGCAGTAGAGGGCAAAGGGGGTCCGAGCATGGTGACGGGAGATGGTTTGACTTTGGGTAGCGGGCACACAGTGCAGATCATGTATCATAGAAATCTACACCTGAAATCTCTATAATCTCATTAACAAATGTCACCCCAATGAATTTAATTAATAATTTAAAAAAAAAAAAAAAAGATCAGCCACAATTTCAAGAGGAAGCAAAGAGACTTTGTGGAGAAGAAAGGTTTCGGTTCCAGGCAGAGCCAGACTGGAAAGTCACTTTGACCTTTACCTCTACCTACCTCTCTACTTTCCCTCCCCACACCACATTTAGGCTCCTGCTCTGGTGAGTTTGGGTTTTAATAATGAAAATCAAGCCCTAGCCGGTTCGGCTCAGTGGATAGAGCATCAGGCCCAGAGACTGAAGGGTCCCGGGTTTTTCTGGTCAAGGGCATGTACCTCAATTACAGGCTCCATCCCGGCCCTAGGGCCCTGTAAGAGGCAACTAATGAATGTGTCTCTCTCACATGGATGTTTCTCCGTGTCTCTTCCAGTCTTTAAAAATCAATGGAAAAATATCCTTGGGTGAGGATTACCAAACAATAATAATTAAATGAAAATCAAGGTCATGCAGAGACCCTGTTCCCCAGTGCCGTCGTCAGTACCCCCTGATCATGGACTAGGTGGCGCTCTGTGTCCCTTAGGTACCCCGCTTTCCAACTGGCTCCTGAGGCTCGTTGCTGTAGCCCTGTGATTGTGTGTCAAAGGAGAAGTAATCTCACGTTCCAATTACAAAGTAAATGTGGGTTATTTTTGTTGCCTAGAAAAAAGTCTGAAGGAAATAAACTATTTTTGATGGCTTATTTTCTTTGTGCTTCCTTGTATGTTTTACATTTTCTATAATCAACATGCACTTTTACCAGAAAAAGTTAAATGTTGCCACAAAACATTCAACCTCACCAAAAAAGGAAATGATATTTAAAAGCTTCCTGGTCCGGTCAAATCTCTATTAAAAGTGTGGCTGTGCGTTATGTACTGAGGAGGCATTTCCTGCCTTTTTGTGTGTGTGTGTCTGTCTTTTTTTTTTTTCTCTACTCAGGAATCATAATCCAAATAGCAATGGGTGTTTTTCATCTAACTTCAGTTTCCAACCCCAAGGTTTCCTATTTGTAAAATGAGGAGTTGGGATTGATGTTTCTAAGGTCCACTCCAGCCATAAAATTCTAACTAGCAGCCTATCAACAATACTTACAAAAGGGTTTTGCCAGCAGAAGATTGCTGTAGCTTATTTTTTTTGCTGACAGATACTTCAGCTGGGTCTGTCAGCTGGGTCTCATTGCCATTTTAATGAGCAATGTTTTTAATCCCCAACCTGTGGCGTTTTGTAATACACCAGCCCTTATTTTAGACTAGCCGTTCATGGTGAATCTAGACTAGAAGTAACGATCAAACGGCCGTTCGAAATAGACACATTTGTTAAGACTTCAACTCGGAATCAGGTCTCTCCCGGAAAGCAGGTGTGTTTTTCAGATTCCTGCCCCGCTCTCTGAAGCATGCTGCTGTCGCTCAGCTGGCCTGCACGTGTCTGGATCACGTGTTTTATCAACCTTTCCGTGTATTTATCGCTTGACATTATTCTTGGACATGGCTAAATTGAAAATACTGTTTCCTCGCTTCCCAGACATATCTGACCCGATGTTGGAGGAAACTTGCCTCAAGACAGACATGGTGCTCTTGGAAAACAAGTTGGGCTGTTGATTTGTAGTTGGGTTGTGTCTTACTACCCTTCAGCTGTTGCAGCAAAGGTAGTTTCTGGCTACATCGTAGCACAATGATATTCAACCGTTGTGCCGCAGAATTTTTAAAACATGCAATACCTGACCGCTTTTCGCTTAGGCTGTGTTGACAAGGGCCAACACAACAATTGCCACCGGTGTGAATGAATAGAAATCACACCTATTTTTTTGGTCAGATCGGCAAAAAATACCTTTTCTGGCGTGCTGCAGAATTTTAGTCATTCGCTTATGTGTGCCAGGAGGTGACGCGGATTGAGAATTGTGGCTATGATTCAACCTTTATTTTGAGGAATAAAAACAGAAGAGAAAAAAGCGAAACAGAATGAAAGGTGAAGAGATGTTGGGTGGGTAGTTTGGGGGCAGGTTTTAGATTATAAAATGTTCCTGCATCACTGCTCACGCCGGGAACTCTTAGATGAACTAAGAACATTTGTGACTTGTGCGTGCAATTGGGACACATTCTCCTCAGGAGAGCCCTTGCTTGTCATCCCTCTCTCCGGAGAATCTCTAGTCTCTGGTGACCAGATGTTTTTCGTTATTTGAGAGGTTTCTCTAACTTAACACTTTGAAGTACTTTTCCTTCATTCAGTTACTGCTGCTCTTTTCTTGGTTTGCCTCAAATTCTATTCGTTTTCTAGAAAATACCATCAGGTGTTTTGGGGCTGCCTAGTTCCCTGGCAGTACAATGCCTTTAGGGAAATGAAAAAGGAAAAATGGTCACTTGTATTTTTCTTTGGAAAAACATGTCAATTCCCAGGTTCCCATGATGACTTGTAGTTAGTTTCACAGTTGCTGCCGTTGCATCTGGAGAGTGGAGTTGGCACCTCCAGATTCCCAGTATCCAGAAAGATGATGAAATCCCGCGAGATGGGTCTGCAAGTTGTAACCTTGAATCACAGCCTTCACTGTTAGCGGACGATGCCTGGTTGTTTTTGTTAAATGACACCTAAGCCTTTAATGTTTTAAAGCTTTCTCCTCCCTGAAAATTCAAATTATTATAAAACACCTGTGAAGTGGGGCTCAGAATTTGGAATTTCGATATTGTTGAGTAATGGCTAACACTTATTAACGCGTGGATCTATGAAGAAAGACACTTTATGAATCCAGGGAGCCTCTTAATAATTTTAAAGCTGTATGACACACCATGGGATGAAGTCTGACTTGAAAAATCGAAGCACACAGAGAGAGAGAATTCTATCAAGAAACCTGCTGTTGCTCAGCTGTGTGGCTCAGAGACTGAGGGTCCCATGCACCAGGAGGTCACAGGTTCGATTCCCAATCAGGGCACATGCCCAGGTTGCAGACTCGATCCCCACTGATGTTTCTAGCTCTCCCTGCCTCTCTCGGAAATCAATGAAAACATATTATTAAAAACAAAAACAAAACTGCTGTTGCTTAGGACTTAACTGTCACGGCAGAATTTGTGAGTGGGCTTTCCTAACCCATCTGGACTCTGCCAGTGGCTTAGCCTCAGAGGGTCCCCCTCAGGCCCGACCACTGAGCTGCAGGGTTGCCCCCAAGGGGTAAGAGGGTCTGTGTACTCCACTGAGTAGATGTGTGACCTGTTCTTTCTAAGCCTCGCTTAGGAATGAAGAATCACAGTGATCTCTCAAAGGCACAAAGGATTGTTTCCTAAATGACATCTTAGTTCAGGTTGCAACGATATGACCGAAACTTTCTTGAATGGCCCCTTATTGAATACTAGAGGCCTGATGCATAAAATTCATGCAAGGGCCTTGGCCCCGGCCCCCGCCCACCACTGCCACCTCTGCCTCGGCCCCCCGCCGGCTGTGGCTTTGTCTGAAGGAAGGACATCCAGAAGGACATCTGGTCTAATTAGCATGTTATGCTTTTATTAGTATAGATTACTATAGATTAGGTAAAAGAAAGCAAATGCTCGATTGACAGGATTAATTCCTCCGGTTTGTTATTGATATTCGCTTATCAGCCTATATATTGCACTCCTACCTTTACCCAAAAAGTACTCTCTGAATCAAAATAAAATCTGTACCTATTAAAATACAAGTGCGCCCGGCCAGTGTGGTTCCGTGGCTGAGCGTCGACCCATGAACCAGGAGGTCACGGTTTGATTCCCCGTCAGGGCACATGCCTGGGTTGTGGGCTCGATCCCCAGTGTGGCCCTGGGAGAGAGGATACTAAACAGGTAAACAGAGAGTGTGTAACAGGACAGATAACAGCACAATCTTCTTTCCAACTAATGAATGAAAGCCACAGTCCTCCCGGTTCCAGGCTCCTGCTGCGGCTTCCTCTCCCTAGCCAGCTCCCTGGGTGAGTGTAATGAGGCTGCCTCTATTGTGGGGCAATTAAGTCATCTTTAGTAAGCTTTCATGGGTCCACCCCTGTCTCTTCTAAAGCAGACTCAGTTTCCCTACGTGGGGTATAGAAGCTGGTGAGACGTGTCAATGCTTTACAAAACTTCACCACAATCGTTAAGCTCCATAAATTGAAATACTTTATCTCAGAATGAACTATACTTTAAAAAAAAATCCTTTCACCTCTATTTGGGGGTAACTTCTTCACACTTCTGATTCATCTGATTCATTCTTGTGAATGTCTGCTAAACTTTTTATTTTGTCACGTTTTTTAAATTAACTTTTGACTGGGGACCAACAACACCAGGATTGTTTGATAAAGTAATCATTGCAGCCTTGCTTGGGAATGACGCATAAGCACACGTTTTTGGTTTGGTGGGTAGGGATTTGTACATTTTAACATACATGTGAGTCAGTGAGTCTGATCTTCACAGAATTTATGCTTCTGAAAGCTTAATGAAACCACATTGAAAAGTAGATCTCAAAATCCTGAAAAATTAGCTTCCCATTCTGCTCTATCCTGACTGGCACAGGAGAAGGAGAGGGGGTGGGAGGGATGGAGGGATGGAGGGGAGGAGGGAGGAGGGGAAGTGAAGGGGTGTGGAGAGAAAGAGAAAGGGAAAGGGAAAGGGAAAGGGAAAGGGAAAGGGAAAGGGAAAGGGAAAGGGAAAGGGAGAGAGACCCTATCCGAGGAGCTCTGGCCTCTTTGTCTTAATTTGTCTCAATCCCAGGTGCCTTCCCCCCAGCGGGTCATTGAACTTGGTGAAGTAGACAAAGCCCCACCAAAGGTCCTTAGAGAAGGCAGCTGCCCTTCCCTTTAGAACAATCAGGAGCCTGAAAGTAAAATGTATCTCAAACCTAATCTGATAGGCCTTGGGAGTCATTGTTAAGGAAGAAAAGGAAAGAATACAACTGGGCTAATAGAGCCGAATTTGGCTTTTTTTTCATGTCTTTAAGTTCAGTGTTTGCAATTTTTTTTCCTCACTGTCTACAGTAAATTACACACATGGATGGAGAGATGATAGATAGATAGATGATAGATAGATGATTGATAGATAAATAGATAATAGATAAATGTAATAGGTACACTGATCTCAATAGGAATGAGAAGTTTATGAAACACTTGCTTTTACTACATCTGAGGCATCCTGGTATTTTCTGGTCCTGATGCTCCTGCCTCTCCCTCCTTCCCTCAGCAGGAGGTACAGCCTCAGTGCTTTATTGAAAGGAAAGCCCATCTCCTCTCTCCAGCATGTGGGTCTGCACCAGCTCCTCTAAATTCTCCAGCTTTAGGGAAACAACATCTGAAATACTTGCAGATTCCTTTGTTCTGCTTTTGCCACCTCCCCTGAGGCAACAATGCAGTGGTGGGCTACCTGTTTGGATAAGGGGAGTCTGGGTGGGGAGAGGTGGGGGATTTCTTTAAATCTCAAGAGTTGCTGGCAACATTGAGTGTCTCTCTAATTAGACTTTCAAGGAAGGAGCGGGCCCTTGCATATCTCAGATGGCAACCAGAAATCTCCGATAGGATCCCGGCCTTGGTTAAATAATCGTTCTCCAGGACAGAGTCCAACGATGGCTCTTCTACGGGCATCAAATGAGCACATGTTAAAGGTTTTATTAACTCTTCCTGAAAGGACCAGGCAGATGGTACAACCCAGTCACAGGAGAATCCAAAGAACAGACACACCTACTAGTAAATGAACGTGCACAGGAAGGCAAGACTTCACTTTGTTCTCAGTAGGGGAGAAGCATCAAGAGTTCTGGAAACAAGAATGGCTTGTTTCGACAGCACAGAGCTGCGGAACAGCTCCCCTAGAATCAGCAGCTGATGACCCTGAAGGGGTGCCCGGGTGTTCCGACAAAGCACACACTTTCCCCACGCCCTGTGACAACAGGGCTGTTCAGTGTAACGTGTGATTTATAAAACAGTGCGTCTGTGGTGCCCACGCCTGCCCAGCATGGGACCACTGTCCGTGGGCTGGTGTGAGATGGCAGCTGGTTCTAGCTCCTACAAAACCCCAAACCGGAGCCCAGGCATGAATAGAGCCAACCCCCGATGGAGACCCAGGGGGCAGTAGGGGGCAGCAGAGCTCCACTCCTAGAGGAGGCAGCCTTCTGAAAGAATCTGAGAAACAAGCTCAACAAACCAGGAATCCTTGGCCTGTAGAGCCCAGCAATCTCCCCAAGACTGGACGCAGAAAGCTGTGCTTGGTGCATTTTCCTGGGAAGAGCATCCTTATTTTTATTTTCGTTTTCAGCCTCATGAAAGCTCCAAAACACTTCCCCAAGGTAAGTCCAAGTGCAAAGTCCACGTCCCAACTGTCACATTCACAAGTTGGTTGCCAAATTTGCTTCAAATGAGAAACACCTGAGGAATTCTTAGGTCCACTCGTACAAAACCACCGTTCTTGTAAGGTCAGAAAGAGTCAAATTATCAGCAATTTCAGCGATGTTAGATTCCCGGTCACCCCCTCTCCCCTGTTCTGATACAGCCAATGGGAGCTGAACATCTGAGATGAGCTGCTATCACCAAATTGAGGTTTAGGAACTATGGACTGTTGGACTCTAGTCCATCCCAAGGCACCAGTGTTTAACCCTGTTCGTCTCTGACCACGCTGAGCAGTGAGAGCGACATCGGCGTTAGGACCACCGCCACCAGGCAGTTCACTGAGGGGCTTGCTCAAGGGGTCTGGCCTGAGGACCAAAGTTTCCAGGGGTCCTCAAACTTTTTAAACAGGGGGCCAGTTCACTGTCCCTCAGACCGTTGGAGGGCCGGACTATAGTTTTAAAAAAAAACCCAACTATGAACAAATTCCTATGCACACTGCACATATCTTATTTTGAAGTAAAAAAAAAAACAAGGCGGCAAAAACACCCAGCGGCCTGATAAATGGCCACATGTGGCCCGCGGGCCAGCCATCGTTTGAGGATTCCTGAAAACCTTGGAGTCTGCTGGGGTGCCTATGGAAATGCGTTAGACCTCCCACCAAACTCCCAGAGTTAGACTTCCCAAGGGGTCCTGGGGAATCTGCATACTAAACTGGCATCCAGGTGAGTCTTCTGCAACATAATGGCAGGACTGAGCTGTCCTACTAGAGCAGTCATGAGAAGCCCGGGTTCTTTGGAAAAGATAATACTGTTCAGAAACTAAAAGGCAGCAGGAAAAGTGGAAGACCCAATATGAGAAGGACCAACTCCACAAAAGAAGTCATAGGCATGGTGTACAGGAGCTGAGCAGGGCTGCCGAGGACAAGGCAGTGAGGATATAACTCACTCATCGAGTTGCCAGAGTCAGAGCCGACCCAACAGCACGCACCGCACACACAGGCACAGGAAATGGGAGGAGAAAGCATCATCTGAGGTCGGTCCGCTACGTTAAGCATATTTGTTAAAACGGTAAAAATCATGGTTCTCATTCCATGGAGAACGGACACGTGTCATGGGTTTTGTTCAGCTCATTCACTTATGATGGAACCACTCGATGGCCAAGCTAATTCCAAGAGCATTCAAGGAAAAAGAGTGCATGTAATCCACCAGGAAAAGCACTTTCAAAACAAAAAAGAATCTTCCACCTCTATAAAAAGCCAGCAGCCATAACCGAGTCACAACCCGAATACCAGAGACCAGAACACCACGGCCCCTTGCCCAGGCTGGCCCCACCTCCCAGGCAAGCGGTTAGGGGCGCCCCTAGGCTAAGGTGACCAGATGTCCCACTTTTGGCAGGACAGTCCCAATTTTTAATAATTTGTCCCGCGTCCCCACGGCGTTTTAAAAAAGTCCCCATTTTTGGAAAGAGACATATGTACTACTCTCTGTAATATTTTAAGTAAAAAATATATATATATTTTTATTGACGGGACACCCCGTCAATGGTGTCCCGCTTTACCAATGTTAAAATCTGGTCATCTTTACCCTAGGCAACACGATAGGGTATGAGTTTGATGGGGGAAAGTCAAAGAAATGGGGGAGAAGGTCTTAAGGGTCTGCGGGGTTGGGGTGGTGGGCCGGAGAAGGGGTGGAGTGTGCTGGGGAAGGAAGAGGGAGCTGCGATTGGAAAATGGCTCAGCACAGTACCTTTCTCTCTTCCAACCGGGAGGGCACTTGGGACCGACAAGGTCATGGCAGCAGCAGTTCTCCCGACACTTCACTGACTCCAAATAGTAAACAGCTTCCAACGCCAAAGAACAGAAAAATCCTCTCCAACTAGAGGCCCGGACTTGCAATGGGACTGAAGGACACACCACTTAGGGAGGAGCTAGAAAAGCCAGAAGTACACGATCAGAGGATTGTGGGATTGTGGAGGACGCCTGGGCGCCTAGGGCAGCGGTTCTCAACCTGTGGGCCGCGACCCCTTTGGCGGTGGAACGATCCTTTCACAGGGGTGGCCTAAGACCATCCTGCATATCAGATATTTACATGATGATTCATAACAGCAGCAACATTACAGTGATGAAGGAGCAGCGGAAATAATTTTATGGTTGAGGGTCACAACGTGAGGCACTGTGTTTAAAGGGCCAGGAGGTTGAGAACCACTGGCCTAGAGGACTGTGGGATTGTGGAGGACCCCTGGGCGCCTACCGCCAGAACGTGAGCCTGTTATTGCGCACATATGTGGTCAGCCCTATTCTCCTCAGTCTTGCAGTGTGACTTCTGGTTTGCTGTTCCCTTGTGGCCAGGAAGATCAGAAGGAAAGGTTTCCTTTGTTGCCTTGGCTTGGAGTGGAGGAAAATGGGATAGTGACGAATAAGAAACTTTGGAGATAGTGAAGGGCAGTTTGTCCAGACTGTTGAGAGCTCAGAATTAGAGTTTTAATTGGGATAGAAATCCTGCTAATAGCACCTGATGCCTGAAATCTGAGCACTCTACTCTTAGGTTTCCCAGTTCAAGCTTTTGGAGACTGCCTATTAAAACATTCCTGGTTGGAAAGTGTTTGTACAGAAGCCCATAAGTATTAAGTAGTTGCTGTGTTTACCATGCTTAGCTCTCTGTAAGGAATATGGAATAATGTTAAACGCCTCCTGTTCTCAAGAAGCTTGGATTTTAAAATAAAAAAATACTAGGTGTACCAGTTAATCATGCAGATTTTGTAATCAAAGAAAACACGATAATTTCAAGAGAAACATCCAACGTGCTTTATTCAAAGTAATGTCCATCGCTAGCTACACATTTCCCCCATCTTTCAGGTAATTTGTGGATACTGTCCTAATAGAACTTTTCTTGTATTGAGGCAAACCATTCAGAGACCCAATTTTCCATTTCTTTATACGTTTTGAAATGCTGCTCAGAAAATATGTGTGCCATCGATCGGAACAAGTGATAATCTGAAGGAGCAAGGTGAGTCAATACTTCCCAGGCAAGATCTTTTAACGTGTCTTTAACTGTTTTTGAAGTGTGTGATGGTGCGTTATCTTGGGGCAAAATTACTTTGCCGTGTCTTCTGGCCCATTCTGGCCGTTTCACGATCAAAGTGTGGTTCAAATTGATTATTTGTTGTTGGTAGTGAACAGTATCAACGGTTTCACCTGGTTTTAGAAGCTCATAATACACCACACCTTCCTGGTCCCACCAAACGCAAAGCATTATCTTCTTTCTGAAGCGATTTGGCCTTGCAGTTGATGTTGATGGTTGACCTGGATCAACCCATGATTTTGTGTGTTTTGGATTCTCAAAAAAAATCCACTTTTCATCTCCAGTCACAACTCAATGCAAAAAAGGCTTTCTTTCAAGCCGTTGGAGCAACATTTTACTGATGACTTTTTGGGTTCCCATTTGTTTTTCGTTCAATTGGTGTGGCACACATTTTCCTTCCTTTAAAATCTTTCCCATTGCTTGTAAACAACCAGAAATTGTTTGCTGAGCAACATTTAATCTTTCTGCAAGTTGTTTTTGAGTTTGACAGAGATCTTCATCCCATAATGCTTGTAATTGTTGGCCTTCAAACTTTTTCGGTTGACTGGGATGTTGTTTTTCACATTGAAATCATCACTTTTAAAGCATTTAAACCAACATTCACAAGTATCTTGAGATGGGGCATGGTCACCATAAGCTTCCTGAAGTATACGATAACTTTTTTCTTCAAAATAAAGTAATGAATTAAAACTTCCCACAAGTGCTCTTTTTTTGGCACAAAGTTTGACATTTTTAAGCATAAAAATATCTATGAGGTTAACACCTCAGCAAATTTGACATATGAAGTTTCGAAGGTTGCTGTCAATACAGCGAAATAGCATACATATCAAATTGCATATATATCAACATATGTGTAACTCCATCTATTGAAAAAAATTGCATTATTAACCAGGACACCTGGTAAAGAAGAAATATAAATATTAAAAATAAAAGAAGAAGCTTGAGTTTTAGGGACGAAATCAGGCAGGCAGGCGAGCATTGAGGAGCCAGCAGTCCTGGATTGTGAGAAAGATGTCCACAGGATCAGGCCTAAACTGGCAGTCAACATGCCCTGAAAGGTTCTGGATTGCAAGAGAGTGCAGGCCAGGCTGAGGGATGCCCTCCCCACCTGCCCCCCCTGCACAAATTTTGTGCATCGAGCCTCTAGTGTTAGAATAAGATTGGTAGGTTACAGAAGAAATTGTTCATATCCCTCAGGCTACTAAAATTATAACCTTTGGAGTGTCCCTTCCTACCAGATAGAAAAAAAAATACAGATTAACATGTAACTTCACAGTATCTGGGCTATCATGAAATAGCTAGAAGCCCAATGTATGGAAATTCGTGCAAGAGTAGGGCTTCCTTCCCTCGGCTGCCAGTACCAGCTTCCCTCCAGCACCCAGGACTTAGGCTTCCCTCCTCCAGCCACCGGCAGGCACCCAGGACCCAGGCTGACCTCCCTCCAGCCCTAGCTTCATCAGGAAGAGCGTCCAGAATGACATCCGGAAGATGTTCAGTCTAATTAGCATATTACCCTCTTATTATCATAGATAAATAACAAAATAAAACACGGACACATTCTCCTTGCCAATGAGGTAAGCCTGAACTATGACTTCAAAAGGACACGCAGCCTAACTTTTTGCCTTATTTCCAAGTTTTAAGTAATTCTTTTCTGCAGTGAGTGAAAGCTGAACATGGAATGTGTTTACTCTCCACCTCTGAGTGAGAACATTCGGGCTGGAGCAGACACATTCAAAACCAAGAACCAATCAATTCAGAGGGAGGAGAAAACGGACTGACATTCAGAATTCATGTACAGCCTCCTGGGATTTATTTTAGACACCAGCTATAATCCCTCCTTCCTGCTTTTTTAAAAAAAAGACATATTTTTATTGATTTCAGAGAGGAAGGGAGGGGTAGAGCTAGAAACATCAATGATGAGAATCACTGATTGGCTGCCTCCTGCATGCCCCCTACTGGGGATCAAGCCTGTAATGCGGGCATGGTGTCCCTGACGGGAATTGAACCCGGGACCCTTCAATCTTCAGGCCAACGCTCTATCCACTGAGCCAAACTTGTCAGGGCTCTTTCTGCTTTTTAAATCAGTGATCTGTCATCTTTGTAGTTATTTGGCTTGCAAACTAGTCATTCCCTAGTAATTTCTCTTTGAAGTTTATCTAAAAGCTTGCTAAGATTTTCAACTTTGTTCTTTTGTTTTTCATCTAAAAACTCAGGTAACTTTGTTTGAACATCAGAAATATCCTCTGATTTTTATGAAAACATTGTTCACGTGGGGGAATTAAACTCTGATCCTCAAGAAACATGTATTAATATAGAAAAACAACCTCAATATTTTTTATAACTTATGTTGCCTCTGGAGAGGTAGTTTAGGAGTGAATAGCTTTGTTGCAAATGGAAAACCTGAGTTCAGCAACTTCTTCATTTCAGTTCAGTTTCTTCTTCTCATTTAAAGTAAAATTAAAATCTAGTAGTTTTTGTGTAGTAACCTTTCAGTGTTTATTTATCTCTAAGTGAGATTACAGATACTTCTTCTTTATACTTTTCTGTATTTTTCCTTTTTCTTAATCATGAACATATCTTTTTATTAAATTAATTTTTAAAAACTCACTTTGTTGATCAAATTTACCAATTTTTAAGTTATTGATAATAGCATCCACCATTTATAAGCTCTTTGGATTTTGAAAAAAAGTTTGTTTTTTTATTTTAAAATAACTTTATTGTGATATTAAAAATCCATCAATTTGAAGGTATTCATACACCCATATTCATAGCAGTCTTATTCATGATAGTAAAAAAAGTGGAAGCAACACAAATGCTCATTAGTGGATGAAGGGATGAACAAAATGTGTTATATATCTATAGTGGGATATTACTCGGCCTTAAAAAAAATTTGACACATGCTACAATACAGATGAATCTTGAAGACACTATTCTAAGAAAAATAAGGCAGTCACAAAAGGACAAATATTATATGATTCCACTTACATGAGGTACTTAGAATAGTCAAACCATAGAAGAGAACATATAGAATGGTGCTTGCCAGGGTTCGTGGGGGGGGGGGGGTGTTGTTGGGAGTTATTTAGTGGGACAGAGCTTTTGCTGGGGAAAATGAGAATGTTCTGAAGGTGAATAGCAATGAGGGTTCAGTGTGAATGTGCTTGATGCTGCAGAATCACACGTCTAACAATGATTAAAATGGCACATTTGTTATGTATTTCTTACCACAGGTAAAAAAAAAACAACCCGCAATTCTGGGTGTACAGGTCAAAGACTTTTAGTAATTTTATGAGTTACCAAGTCATAAATTTTAGAACAAACATTTCTATCCTCCCAATAAGAACCCTGAGGCCCATGTACAGTTAATCCCCACTCCCACCCCTCAGACAAGCACTCAGCTATCTTCTGTGTCAATAAACTTCCTTTGCTGGGCATTTCACATGAATGGAATTATACACCATGTGGTATCCTGCGTCTGGTTCCTTTCACTCATGAAGTCTGCCCATGATGTAGCATGTCGTATGTAAGCTGCTGCTTTTTTATTGCCAGGTAGAACTTCACTGTGTGGACATACCTCATTTTGTCTACCCATTCATTCATCGATGGGTGTTTAAGTTGTTTCCTGTGTGTATGTGTGTGTGTGTGTGTGTTTTCCTCTGCAAAGTAAGTATAATTAACTGCATTTTCTAGAAGAAGAAAAGAGAGGTTAAGTAACTTTTCAAAGGCCACCCAGTCCCCGGACATGGAAAAGGGTCTGACGGACCACAGTGGCAGCAGAGTGACTGAGGAGAAAGATGAAATTATAAACAGCGTCGTCCCCTGGCTTATCTGTGGATTTGGTGATTTGACTGCATCAGGGACAAATACATGATTCTTTAACCAGACCTGATTCTTGAGAATTTGGACTAAGAAATGCAAAGAGGTCAATAATACATCAACTTGAAGGTTTCTGTACCTTTGGGGGGATCATGTATATGGAAGAGCAGGGCATTTACGTGTGTGTGTGTGTGTGTGTGTGTGTGTGTGTGTGTGTGTACCCATGCACAAGAGTCAACTAGATAATCTTGGTTCTTAAAGGGTTTCCAGGGCAGAGACCCAGTGGTCCCACAGCGTGCCCTCTCCAAATGGCAGTACGGTGCTTAGAAAGCAGAGCAACAGTTAAAAGCTCTTCGGCAGGAGGTCAGGAGGAACTAGGTTTGAATCTTGGCTCTATTATTTTCCAGCTGTGTGACCTGAGGCGAATTGCTCAGTCTCTCAGAGCTTCAATTCTTCATATAATGGAGACGATGACATCTACTTTGTAAAATTGCCCACAGGATTACACAAAACAATGCATGTGAAATGCTTTGGGTGATGTTTAGTATATACTAGTAATTGAGGACCAATAAATGGTAATTAATGTATTATAATTTATATCTTTCTTTTGAATAAATCTCTATCATTATGAAATCTGCATAACTAAATTAGCAACACCAAATTTCTTTTGCTAGTGTTTACTATATATATATATATATATATATATATATATATATTCCCATCTTTTTATCTTCAATTTTTCTGTGTCTCAGCATTTAAAGTGTCTCTTGTAAACAGCATATTGTTATTTTTTAAAATCTGGTTTGGCTATCTCTGTCTTTTCATTGGAATGTTTAGTCTATTTACGTTTAATGTAGTAATTACTGTTCTAGCTGTGTTTTAGTCCGCCACCTTCCTATGGAGCATGACTTTTACTCCTAGAGTGTGGCCTGTCTGGGGTCTTAAGCAAAAGCCCAGGATGTCTGTCAAAGCCCCTCTACCTCACTGAGACTCGAACCTCTGTCTCCTTGCCATTGTGCAACAGCTCAAATCTGTTCTGCTCTTTAGCTTCCCAGCTGCTGCTTCCTGCCGGGTTTCCTGGAGTTCTCACTGTCCTCTCAGCTGAGGAGTCAGCCAACAGCTTGAAGAGTAGCTGTCTCATTAAGTCCTCTCCATCATTCTCCCTTCGAGTCCCAGCTACTCTGGCAGCCTTAAATTCTGATCTCAGCCCCATAGCTGCTTCTGCTATCACTATTCTTCCCCTCCACCCACTGGCACCAGTGTTTTGGCAAAATGCCCTCAGGAAAAACCAGGGTGAATGTGAAGATTGCCCAGTCCATTTCCCTTCTCTTAGAGGTCATAGCCTCTCAGATCCCATCTGGACTGGGTATTCTCCAATTCCTTCAAACAGATGCTTTATATATTTCATCCAACTTTTGTAATTATTTTGGCAGGAAGATTAATCTGAGACAAGCCGTTCCCCTATAGCCAGAACCAGAAGCCTTCTGCTATTTCCATTTATTGAGCCTGTCTCCAGACTACCTTAGCATGGGCAGCCAACGTTTTTGTTGACAGGCAATTGACTTGATCCTAGATCAGTCTCCAGAGAATGAGATGACCTCATAAGTTGGACCCCCAGACAAAACTATGAGATATTTAACTGATATAAGACAGAAGTGTAGGTATTTCTTGAAATTTATGTGGTCCTAAGAGTACGAAAGAATTCAGGAGACTATTAAGATTCAAGATATTCACATTGCTTAGGATTCTTTTCAAAGGCCCTCAAAGGTAGGCCAAAAGGTCAAAGAAATGAAGAACCAATTGGATGAGTGACTTGGTGACAAGGTATACCTCTGAAAGTGGAGTGAAGCACTGGGCAGCCGTGTAAGACACGTTCAGGTGTGTGGCTTTAATGGGAAGGCAGGGAGATGTTTTAGTAAGAATTGAATTTTAGGAAAATCGGTTGGGGATGTCCACAGGAGAGATGAAATCTGCAGATGAACTGGTTCCAAGTCGTAGAGGTCCGGATGGGGGTGATGAGGGCCTGGCAGGCAGGCGTATGAGCTGAGAAGTAACAGATTTGAGCAAGGGATTCCAGAACCATGGTCATTGGGGGAGTCCAGGCATTGGTGGGTGGAGGCCGGGCTCCAAGGCCTGTGGTCATTGGGGGAGTCCAGGCATTGGTGGGTGGAGGCCGGGCTCCAAGCCATGCGCCCTGGACACTGAGACCCACCCACCCTCCCGATGCAGTCCATTCTCCAAGGGTCCCTAGCACACCATATGGCTGGCCTGTTTCCTACTGAGAGAGACGTCGGTAGAGGGAACGGCAAAGGCAGTGTCTACAGAAACCTTGCCACAAAGATTATCCTGAATCACCAGGATGGGCCTGAGGGGGCCGCCCACAAGGGTCCTTCAAAGTGGAAGAGGGAGTAGAGTGCAGGCTGGAGAGAGGGAGTCCACCCACCATCGCTGGCTCTGAAGGTGGAAGAGGGGCAGGAGCCAGGGAAGAGGGCAGCCTCTGGAGGCTCCCAAGTGAGGAAGTGGAGCCTCCTTAGGGCCTCCAGAGAGGAGCACAGCCCTGCCAACACCATAACCCCAGCCCAGGGAGACCCGCATCAGACTCCCAGCCTGCAGCCCTGGGAGACAATAAATGTGTGTGTGTGTGTGTGTGTGTGTGTGTGTGTGTGTGTGTGTAAGGCTACCAATCGGTGGTCAATCTGTTGTGCCAGCCATAGAGAATGAAAGCACATGGCAAGGCTGGCTCCTTATCACTCAGGCCTCAGTTAAGAGAAATATTCTCACCCGGCTGGCGTGATTCAGTGGCTGAGAATCGACCAGGTCATGGCTCGATTCCCAGTCAGGGCACATGCCTAGGGTGCCAGCTCAATCCCCAGTAGGGGGCCGGCTAGATTCCCAGTAGGGGTCATGCAGAGGACAGCCAATCAATGATTCTCTCTCCTCATTGATGTTTCTATCTCTCTCCCTTCCTCTTTGAAATCAATACAAATATTTTTAAAAAGAGAGAGAGAGAGAGAGAGAGAGAGAGACCTTCTCTAGCCACCTCACCTCAGGTAACCCTCTCCTCAACTGCCTTTTGCCATCTTATTCCATCAGGTGTGGTTCCTTATTTGAAATTCCTATTGGCCTAATAAGATTGTAAGCTCCAAGAACACAGGCACCCCGGTGACATCCCTCACTGTATCCCCAGCACCCAGAAAAGTCCCTACTACGCACAGTGGCAGCTCCACACGCATGGTGGGTGGATGAGTGGATGGGCAAGTGGACGCGGCAGAGCACCGAGGACTGAAACCTGCTGAGGCTGAATGCGTGGCGGCTGTTTCCCATAGAAACCGCCTTGGAAGACTCAACAACAGTGTGCACACTCCCCCTTCTCCGTCCCCCAGGACCGTCTCTCAGTTCAGGTCACGCCTCTGTAAACGTGCTTCTTCAGCTTTCAGAGGTCTCGGGCTGATGCTGCTCTTGCCCTCCTAGGAAAACGTAGGCCGAGGGTATAAAACATTATAAATTCGTTCTGCCAAGCTGAACTAGAGGGGAACGCATGAGACACCCATGAGTAAGTAGGGTGAGCATCCCACCCTCCCACCCCGGGAAGAGACCAGGCTGCTTTGGGCAGAGGATCTGCCTTCTCAGACTCTGTGCGGCGCTTTCCAGGCTCCGCAGACAGGCCGTAGCTCCAGGAGATGACTTGCCCATCCAGACAAGGACCAGGGACAGCAAACAAAACCCAGGGAGGCCAGCTGGGGAAGGCCGCTGCCGAACCCCAAGGGGGGGTGGGGCAACAGGAAAAAGGACGTGGAGGCAGGAAAAGCGGGGGCAGAGAGTGTGAGGACAGGATGCCTGACGCTCTGCTGCGCTGGCAGAGTCAGCCCAGGCGTCACCCCAGGGAGCAGGAAGGTGGCGTGGACGCAACGGTGTATATTGGATCTGTTTCGGAAACAGCATGAGAGGTTCTTGGGTTTGTGAGCTCACTGTCCTTGAACCTCCGCCACAGGAAGATCCTTGCTCAACGATGAAAAGGGAGCTTCATGTCATAGAGGGGAGAAGGTGATAAAACCACTCCCACGCCGGCTCCAATGGCTGGAATGCCCACGAACATCAATCACACGCGAAGAGGCACCGTCTGAAGCGTTTACTGTGCAAACATCCAGTGTGTACATTAGAGGTGAAACTGGCTCACAGCCCTCAGCAGAGTCAAGTTCCCAGGGTCCGGACTGACATCCCCCTTCTCCACCTGGGAGCGCACATATTTCATCGATAACCGCTATCCGCATCGGGGCCACTTACTACATGGGAAAGGCACTGAAACACATATGCAGTGCTAACATTGTAAACGGAAAACAAAACAAAACACGAAACCACAAACCCAAGCATGATTAATGCTTTGCCTGGATCAATACAGCCCAGTCCCAAGTGCTTGTGTGCTAACAAACCGAAGCCATCCATTAAGTACATCACGGTGCTGCTACCTACGGATGTTCCGTCTGCTAACGCACATCCCCCAACCCGTGGATTTTATCCCATGCGCCCGCCGAGATTCTGGTTGTGTGTGTGTTTGATGTTCTCAGATCTCCGCTGGACACCTGTCTTCCATCACTCTCGTGGAAGGATGAACACGAAACAACTTGTTAAAACACAATTTCCAAATTAGCAGCCACCCAAAGCACAGCTCTGCTCATGGTCCGGGTCTCCGCCTGGGAGGGACTGCTGTCAAGGCTCAGAGGCGCTTAGGAGGCCCTTCCCCTGCTGGCGGCGAACCTGCCCTCATCCCCCCCTTGGCCTCCTCCCGCCTCATTCGAAGCCAAGCTGGCTCTCGCCTCTGAGATTTTATTCACAAACCTTCCAAGCCTAACAGGATACCGAGAAGGTGCCAGAAGGGTCCCGGGAAGCCTTCTCTTCCCTTCTGGAGCTGTTCTGAGTGGGGCCAACAGGCAAAGACGAAGAGAACAGAGGTGCCAGGTGGACAGAAAGCCCAGCTTTGGCAATAACAGTAAGGACAGATGCTACCAAAGGCGTTTGGAGGCCTCACGGGTTAGGAATTCCAGGCATTTGAATTCCCTTTATTCACAGGGAATGAACGTCTCTCCAAAAGGTCCTATATACCCCCACCTTACTCCCCCACCCCCCACCCCACGGTAAAGCACTGAGACAGTCCATTGCTACAGCCCTCTGCTCAGGAGGCAGCTCTCCCGACCTCACTGCGGCTCCTGCTACAAACCGTGACACTCACCAACACAGGCCATTCTGGATCCCAGCCCAGCTGCTTCTGGAGTTCTGTAGCCCGTGAGCCCTGCCCACAGCGCATCCCTTTCACCACCACCTCCCAACCCCCCCAAATGCTTCGTCCCCTTTCCTGGAGGGTGTTGAAGACAAACTCCGTTGGGAAGGAGCAGTGCGAGACCCTCCGTGCAAATATTTGCAAACAACGGGTTTCGACACGACGCACATTTTGAAAATTCAAGTCAAATCCAGGAACAAGACTAGTTGGTTGGTATCAGCTGGCCCTTCGGCCCTTCACCCACAACAGGAGAAGAGTCCGTTTCTGATGTCAGAGAGGGATGAAGGCACCAGTAACTCCCCCAGGGAGGGAGGCTGGTTCTGTGAGCTTGGGAGGAAGCCTGGGGGGAAATGCAGAGGCTTCCTCCAACCTGGAAGCCTCCTGGATGTGATGTCAGGGACCCTCAGCACCAGGGGGGCAACTCTTTCCCCGCGATCCTGAAACTAAAAGGAGGAAGGCGCTTTCCCAGGGCCCTGTTTGGGAGGGGCTGCGTCTCCGTTCACTCCCCACGAACAAGGAAGGAGAGGTACCTTTTCACCCACATGCCTCTGCATCACCAGAGCCCAGAGGGGAGCTCCAGCACCTCCTCTGGGCTCTAGGTGTGGCCCTGACAGCCTCCTGCCACAGCAATGCCATGGGCACCGGGCTGTGTCCTTGGGGACACCGGGCAGTCCAGGATCTGAGGAGGGAAGCCCAGAGGTGAATCCCGGGTCAGGCAGGCCGGGCTGGAAGTCAGAAAGTGGACATCAAGCAGCTGGGTCTGTGTGGCTGCGAAGAGGCACAAAAATGGAGAGGTTGACAGCAGGGATTCCCCCCCCCCTCCCCCCGGGGCACTCAGACTAGGCCTGTCCCCAAGAAGACACGAGGCAGCCTTGCTCCCAGGAAGAGCCCACTGGTGAGTCACAGGATGGGGCTGTCCTCATGCTGGCTGCTGGGCAGAGCTGGGAGGTCCCCCGGTGGGAAGTCAGCTGAGGGAGGCACAGTTGGGCTCCGAGTCCTCGGGGCAGCTCCCGGCCACCTCCTCCAGCTCCTCGGGGCCGTCGGTGATGTTGGGCTCGCTGGAGCACTGGCGGTGGGGCGGCGAGAAGCGGGGCGGCAGGAGCAGGCACTGGTCCTCGGCCCCAGGCTCCTCGCCCAGGCCCGAGTGCATCATGGTGGCCATGGCCAGCAGCTGGATGTCCGAGTGGGCATTGGCCACCGTGTGCCGCCGGACGCTGCCACACTTCTCCAGGTAGGCCTCTCCCTCTTGCTCCGTCAGAGGGGTCAGGGCCATCTCATTCTGGGGCCGGCTGCCGCTGGCCATCGGGGAGGCATAGCTCAGGACCGTGACCTTGGGCCGGACCCGGGAGTGGCGCCGGGCTGCAAGAGAGAAGGCAACAGAGGCTGTCATGGAGGAGGAAATAGCGGGGGGAGGGGGGGCTGTCATGAACTCCTAATCAGTGGGAAAGAATGTGGAGGGGGCAACGTGCCAAGGGGCCAGCAAGACGGAGGATCCATGCCAGCCGGTGGCGGAGGCGCTCTTGGAAGGCTGGAGGTACCGTGTCTGTAATGTTCCCACATTTTTTTACGATCGCCATGCATTACTTTTATGATCACAAACGTCGATACCTACAAACCAGGAGCCGCGGGAGAGTTCAAAGCGGCAGCCACCCCGTTACAGAGCCAGCCTTTAAAAAACGCCCTGGCACACAACCCGCGTCTCTCCCACTGCTGCCAACAACGAGCACCTGGGACGGGCAATTGAAAGACCCCCGTATTGTGGGCCCAACTCTACCCACAGCCAGGCAGGAGGTGGGGCGGGGCTGTTCGCTGAGTACTCCCTGCATGCAGGTCCAGGAAGAGGAAAGGGCTAGAACAGAGGCTGGGCCCAGGACACAGGTGACATGGAGGTAAGAGGACAGATGTGCTGGGTGGACGCAGGCAGTATCTCCGGAAGACGTGGGAATTCAATGGATGGCACCCAGGGGCCCACACCTGCTAGAATGAGCCCGGAAAGGTGTCGCCATTGGGTGCCTGGAAGTCACCCACCTCTCTGACGCTATTAGTACAGCAACCCAAAGCCCTGGAAAGACTAACGGGCAGCAAACTGACAAGAGAGGCCTAACCGGGCTGCTGCTGAGAGCAGAGTGAGGTGGGCAGCCTGGAGGAGGGGGTCCCCATGACTCTTGCAACAGACTCTTCCTAACATGTGAAATGCTGTATTCAACAGCAGGAGAGAGAGAAGCATACATGTGATATGGGGCCTGTCACAGGGGCTTGAGCCCAGAGCCTGTGTGTGTGTGTGTGTGTGTGTGTGTGAGTGTGAGTGTGAGTGTGTGTGTGTGTGGTGGGCAGCTAGCTCAGGGGCAGTCATTAACTGAGCACCTATTACGTGCTAGGTTCTGTATTAAGGAAGAGTGTGCTTCACCAACATGAATGAGCCCATTTTGTAGAAAAGGAGCCCGAGGTCGGGACCTACATTCAGGCCCAGGCTGCCAGCAGAGCCCCCAATGTGACCACAGGTCAACATGAGACGTCCTGCAGAGGCTCAGCACGTGGCCTGGGGTCCCGGACAGTGAGGCAGAAGCACACTGGGAATGGTCCCTGGGGCCAGGCCACCTCTAGCTGGGCCCATAATGCCGCAGGTGGCAGCTCTGCCTGGGTCCTGCCCTAAGGCAGGGCAGCTTCCTTCTCCGTGGTGCTCAGCTCAGAGAGGTTGATTAACGGACTCTAGACCACACAGCTGAAGCCAGCCCTCCTCCTTCCTGGGCTGGCCCCACCTCTCTCCTCATGCTGCTCTCTGCCTTCCCCGTGATGACTCACCCAAAAGGCTACCACTCTTCCTTCTGCTTTCTGGGCAAAATGTTTTGGTTCTCAAGACTGGGTGTGGGCAGAGCCCAGACCACAGGGCTGCTGGGCTGTGTCCAGTCCCCTAGGAAGACAGTGTTTGCTCACTAAACTCCCACCAGACTCCAGAGGCAACCCCAAGACAAGTGTCAGCTGCCTCCTCAGTGGGGTCAGCCCCCAAAGGCCCGCCCCCCCTCCCCACTTGGGAGGCCTTAAAACTGATGGGGGCCCGGAGCTGACAGACGCTCCCCACAGCTCCCCGCACTGTTGAACTGTCGAACTGTCGCTGTGTGCTCCTCCTACTTGTCTTCTTCACACCAGGGAAGGCTGGGCCCTGCCACTCAGAGGAGGAAACCTCCCAAGTAGCAACTGATGAAGCCATCAGTGTCGCCTGGGGCCTGGGGCCCTCAGCTGGGTGAGGGGCCGGGTCCTGCCCGCTCTGCTGGCACTTATCTCCAGGCCGCCTCCTGCCTGGGGAGGGGAGGGGAGGGGAGGGGAAGCCTCTTTTCCAGCCCTCCCCCCCCCCCCCAGCTCTGGCAACTGTTCCCTCTACACAGAGCCAGCGATGGCAGCTCCTTTCACACGCCAGAGAGAAGAAAGCGGTGAGGCGCTCCCTGGCCCTTTGTTGGGGACTCGGTTCCCAGCCTTTGATCTGCAGGGCTCACGGGCTGGGCCCCACCGGAGGGGCGGCCATAATGTGGGCATTGTGACCCCGCACACCAGGCCACTGTGGGATCCCCGCCAGGCCCAAGCACCTGATGCCCTGAATGCCTACTTGTCAGGAAGAGAACTACGAAGCTGGAGGCAAAGCACCCCCCACCCCTGCCCCCCACCTCCCTCACCCCTGCTGGAGACACAGTAGGGGGAGGGGGGGAGGCCAGGGCTTTTGTGTTTGCTCAGAGGGCCCTGGAAGCAGCCAGGGCAGCGGCCTGGAAACTGGGAATTCTACAGAAAGGTAGGGTGGGTGCCTGGGTCCTGACAAATCGGCCTGTTGAAGATTCCACTGCCCCAGAAAAATGACGGCTTTGGATGGGACACACACACACACACCCAATCACGGCCTCCAACTCGTCTTTTCTCTGAAGCGAGCCTTGAGGAATGAGGCTTATTCCTCAAGCCCATGGGCCTGGCTGGCAGAGAAAGAGAGAGAGAGAGAGAGAGAGAGAGAGAGAGAGAGAGAGAGAGAGAGAGAGAGAGAGAGATATCCCAAGAATCCCAGATCAAACATGTAAAAAAACCACTTCCCCTCTGGTCACCCCCACTCTTGTGTGAAGTTTCTTAATGACTCTGAGGCCCAGGTAACCACAGTCCCCATCCCCAGCGCTTGTGCCAAGCTGAAATGTGCCAGGCATTTGGTAAGTGGCGGCTTTTCAGATGCTTATCCAGCTGCCCTTGACTGCTCCCACCCCTAACCAGGCCCCAGGCCCATGGCAAAGCCCTCCTGTGGGGACAGGCTTTCTCCCGCCCAAACGCCTCTCCTTACTACAGCAGGTCATCACAACACTCCTGTCCCAGGGGCAGGATAAATGTCAGCGTCCCCATTTTACAGAGGAGAAGACTGAGGCCGGGAGTCCTTGCAGTCTGGAAAGGAGTGTCCCCAGTAAGGAAGGGCACTGCTGTGGCCAGTTTAGATTGATAGGAGCGAGAGGCTGGACCGGAAATGTCTGGTCTCAGATGCGTCCTGGACTAAGGAAGGAGAGGGAAGGGCCACTCCGCAGCTGCCCCGCAGTGAAGTCACGGCTGTCTCCTGGAAGTGGCCACGGGTGAGGGGCTGAGCGGGGAGGTGGAGCGTGTGGGAAAGCTGCGCAGTGCACCAGGTTGGGGACTTGGAAGCGTGGCTCCATTCGCCAAGTGCCCTCAGTCCTCGTTTCCCTTACCTGTGAAATGGGAACAACGGTACCTCCACTGTGGCCCAGTGTCCAGCCACCCAGCCTTCCCTTGCCACCAGCCACGTTGCAGCTCTGAAGCAGTTTCGGTTCCTCAAATGCTATGCATCCTCCTGCTCTCCACCCCTCACCCCCAAACCCTCCCCAAAATCCTCCCCTTTGCTTTGGGGACAGGCTGCCTTTCCTGTTTACTCAGCTAACTCATATTCATCCTAGAGGTCCCAGCAGATATCACTTCCCCCAGGGAGCCTTCCCTGATTTCCCCATCCAGGTAAAGTCCCCCGTGGTGGGGAACCACGGCCCTTGGACTTCCCCACTCGGAGCGCTTGGACACAGATGAGTCGTCAGCTATTGATTGTGACTCACCTGACCATGTTCGCCAGAAGGCAGGGGAGGGTCAGCTCTGTTCAGGGAGAGACCTGCAGCACCTTGCAAGGTGCCTGGACAGGGAATTAGGGCGCTCTTGCCAAAATAACACAAGAGTGATCCAAGGAGGGTCATTTCCTCCCCTCTCGGCTCCCGAAGACAACACCCCGCGAGGCAAGGATGGTCCTCGGTTCAAAAATGAATCCTTCTGCCTTTGCTTTCTAATTTGACAAAAGCACGCATTGTATTACTTTAGCTGGAAAACTGAAGCTATGCCTCTTAGAGGAAGTCTTCGCCAAGCAAACTTCTGGGTCTACCCTTGTTCCTGGCTCTAGCCCGGCGACGGTGGATGGAGTCCCCACCGCGGCCCCATCTGCCTGGATCCCCTATCCCGCCCCGTGAGGTGAGCCCATGGGACGCCCCAGAGGAAGCTGGGCTCCAGGAAGGGTGCGGCCACAGGGCACCCAGGCAGCGCTGGGAGGGCAGGGTTCCTGCAGCTGTCATTTCTACTCCGATGCCTTCCAGCTCCTGGGTGGAATGAGTAAGTGATGAGCGGGCCAGGGAGGAGGGGACTGGCAGGCAGCAGGCTGGGGCAGCACCCGTCTGCGGTGGCTGTGGTTAAGCTCATGTCTCCAGAGAAACACGAAGGGGCGGTGAAGGCCGCGGCAGGCCTGCCCCTCTCTGCGGAAGAGGCCCGGGAAGGGGCAGACCTCTCTCTCTCTCTCTCTCTCTCTCTCTAGGGCAGGCCCAGGAAGGGGCAGGACCCCCCCCCCCAGATGAGGCCTGGGAAGGGGTAGGATATCTCTCTCTCTCTCTCTCTCTCTCTCTCTCTTTCTCCCCCCCGCCCTTTCTCTGAGGCCCGGGAAGGGGCAGGACCTCGCTGGAGGCTGTGCCTCTGCTTTCTGCTCTGGGGCAGCTCCAACTCATCAAGCAAGCAGAGGGGCAAAAGGTCCTAAATCCAGGGAATGCTTCCCTGGCCCTGCACCCCTCTGTGGGCCCTGGTCGCCCTGGCCTTGGGGTATAGGTGCCATCCATCTAACACACATGTTTGAGTGCCTACTGTATACCAGGCTGCATTCCAGTTACTGGAGATAGAACAACCAACAAAGAAGTTCCTGCGTTTAGGGCACTTTCGTTTCAGACGGTAACGGAACCGTCTCTGACGATAAAACTGCCTTATTACAGAGGTATTTCCCTATCAAGACAGAGGCCGCACTGAGAGAAAGAACGAATCCGACTCTAGCTTCTCCAGGGGGCCTGTTACCGAGCCTGACGCTCACTAATGCTAACGTTCCAGACGCCAGAAAACAGCCCCAAAAGGGTTGGTCCCCAAATCCAGGACCCCCTTTCCTTGGTGCGCAGGCCCTGGCGGGACCTGCAGACACGAAGCGGGGAGCGCAGCTCCACCTCCTCTGACCACACGTGCAAAGGAGTCGGCCTCACACGCCCAGGCGATTTCAGAGGGAAAGCCCCCCGGGCGGTTTTGCCACTCCGCGGCGGCAGTGGGTGCCATAAGGCAGTTTCTGGTATCACATCCAGGAGACATTAACCTGGCAGGCGCGAGGGAAAGGTCACAACCGTGGATCAAAGATGCGGACTGGACAAGCACCTCATGGAGGCAGAGCCGGGGGGGGGGGGGGGGGGGGGGGGGGGGGGGGGGGGGGGGGGGGGGGGGGGGGGGTGCTCCGGGGGGAATCCCAGAGGGGGGACACAGGCCTCGGGGAAGGTGAGGGTGACCGTGCACACATTTGCACAAAAGCAAATTGCATCTGAAGCCCAAGCCCTGGCACATCTCGGCGGCTGGTAGCGTGATCATCAAGGCCCTTACCGAGCGTGTGCGTGGGGCCCGAGACGCCGCGGTCCTCGCTGACGCCCAGGAAAGGAGAGACCACTTGCTTCACCAGCTCCTCCAGCTGCAAACACCCCTCGCTGGGGCCTGTGGGCTCATGAACACTCTGGAAACAAACATCCAAGAGGAGCAAAGGTTAGTCAGCGTTGCCACAGCCAGCGGGCCCGCCGGCCACGTCCAAGGCAGTGACCCCAGCAGGCAGGTCCTCGTGGCTGGAACGTAGGAACCGAGGCCTGCACCCCGAGCCATGCGTCACGGGTCCCCGTGATGAGAACGGTGTGTGCAAGGTGCCCCGGTTCCAACCTAAGGAATCCCACCCCCACGGTCACACTCGGCCTGCAGGCACTTTCTAGAGGCGCGGGACACCATCAAAGCAAAGAGGCCTCCCACCAACCCGAGGAAGGTGACAGTCTCGTCATCTCCCTCTGCAGACAAGGAAATGAAGGCCCTGGGATCTTAAGCAAGTCGCCCAGGAGAACACAGCTGGTTCACAGCAAAAACCCAAGAATGGATCCTACCGGTCTGGCTCAGTGGGTAGAGTGTCGCCCTGCAGACTAAAAGGTCCCAGGTTCAATTCTGTCAAGGGCACATGCCTGGGTTGCAGGCTCCATCCCCACAAAAGGGCGTGTAGGAGGCAGCGCTCAGGGATTCTCTCTCATCATTGATGTTTCTATCTCTCTCCCCTTCTCCCTTCCTCTCCGACATCAATAAAACAAAACCAGAAGGTACAGGAATGGAACCCAGGCTGTCTGGCTCCGAGCACATCTTCCTGGCACTTGTGAACAGGCTAGAAAAGAAGGGGCTAGAATAGAAAAGAGTCCAGAGCAGCAGAAGAAAGGGAGTCACAGTGGAACGAGATGCGTGTTGAGCCCCAAGATGAAGAGGCAGCTCAAAAGCCCAGCATGACTGGAGTCCTCAGAGCCCAGGCCAGAGCAACACCAGCTGAAACAGTGACCACAGCCGCCAGATCCGGAAAGGAGCCAGAAGTGACCAGGGCTTTCTAGAAAACCAGCAGACTCCTAGGGGTCCCACTGATCCCTGGAAAGGACACCAAGCCACACTCTAGGGTCCAGGGGCTTCTGGGGAGCAGAGAACAGGGACTCATGGGTGCTGTGCTTAGCCCAAGAGCCGTCCCGTCAAATTCTCAAAGTGGAATGGATTTTAAATCACCCTCCCACCTGACAAAGCCCAGTGCAAAATGAAAATGCGGGGTCCCTTGTTCAAAGATTAAGAATTTCAAGATGGTGCCCAGATGGTGTGGCTCCGTGATTGAGCATCATCCCACACACCAGGAGGTCTCAGGTTTCATTCCTAGTCAGGGCATGTGCCTGGGTTGTGTGGTCACCAGCAGGGGGCGTGCAGGAGGCAGCCAATCAATGCTTCTCTCTCATTGATGTTTCTCTCTCTCTCTCTCTCCCCCTCTCTGAAATCAGCAAAAACATATTTTTTTCAAAAAACAAGCAAAACAGTCTTCTGGGCTAAACCCCAAAGAGCTGAGCCTCGTCTCAGAGGGCCAAGTTCTGATGGGCAGAGCCTAGCCCCCAGGGACCTAGCATTGCCCCAAGGAGTCAAGTCAAGGAGTAGAGTTGAGGCCTGATGGATGAACCTAGTCCGGAAGGGCCCACCCTAGCCCGGGAGCCTTGAGCTTAGACCTGAAGGGCAGAGCCAAGCCCCTCAGAGGCCTGACACAGTCTCCTTTCTGGCTGCTATCTTTTTAGGAAGCCCACCTTCCCCAGGAGCCTTCCAGGGAGTCCTGGTCTGGCTTGAGCTAGGCTGTGGTGGGTTCTTGCTGTTACTTGTAACTCCTGACTCCCTGATAGAACAGAGGACAAGGGATGGGTGTCCCCTGCCTGAATGACTGGACTGCGTCTCCCTCCCACCGGGACCCCAGCACAGAGCTCAGCGCCACGGACCTCAGAGATGCTCAGGGGTTGTCCAGCAAATGGAAAATGAGCTAAGGGACATGAACGACTAAAGGACACTACACTGAGCTAAGATGCTCTGCTCATTCGGTTCCCTCCCCCTTATCCACAGCAGCAGTCTCTTTCCTTCTTTTCTTCCTTCGGCCTTGGGGTCATGTCTCCCCCCCACCCCCCCGGGGCCTCACCTGCAGGATGAGCAGCATCTGGACGATGGACGGGGGCAGCTGGGATGGGCCCATCAGCAGCAGCAGGTCGCCCAGCTTCACCTTCAGCAGGACCAGGTCACGGAAGCCCAGCAGGGAGATCTGGCGGATGGTCAGCTCCTGGCCCTGGGGGAGAGAAGAGGCAGTGTGTGTGGGGGGGGGGGAGAGCTCCCTGGCCCTGCCACCAGCCACCTGGGGGTTTTCAAAGCGGCGAAGACTTGGCCGCCAGCCTTCCGAACGAAAGCTTTGCTTAACATAAGGTGCGACTAGACTTGCCTAAATAACCCACAGGTGATATGAGGCGCATAGCCTGGGGGCCACGCTGTCCCAGTGCCCCGTGAGGGTCCGAAAGAAGGAAGAGAGAGGCAGATGGAGAAACGAAGAGCAAAGATCACCACCTGCTCCCCTCACTCAAGGCTGCTTCCTCAACGTCATCCATTAACTATTTGAGAGCCAATCGCATGCCAGGCAAAGGAGGAAAGCATGGGACCTGATAGATTCATATAAATGCAAGTAACTCAGGAAGAAAAAGAACAGGGGAGTCGAAGGAAGGGACCTGGTCAGCCACATGGGATGGGGACAGAGAAAGAAAATAATAGCTACCATCCTAAGAACTGACACTAAGCTCTGACCAGGGGCTGGGCATGATTCTAGATATTCTTTTTCTTAAAAAATATATACTTTATTGATTTTTTTTTTTACAGAGAGGAAGGGAGAAGGACAGAGAATTAGAAACATCGATGAGAGAGAAACATCGATCAGCTGCCTCCTGCACACTCCCTACTGGGGATGTGCCCGCAACCAAGGTACATGCCCTTGACTGGAATCGAACCTGGGACTCTTCAGTCCTCAGGCCGATGCTCTATCCACTGAGCCAAACCGGTCAGGGGTAGGTATTCTTGATGTAAATTGAACGCCTGTGATCACCCTTTGAGAGAGGTACTATGATAAAACCCGCTTCAAGGTGAAAAATCCTAAAGTCCGTACAGCTGGATGGCAAACCTAAATTTTTTTTTAAATATATTTTTATTGATTTCAGAGAAGGGAGAGGGAAAGAGAAATAGAAACATCAATGATTAGAGAGAATCATTGATTGGCTGCCTCCTGCACGCCCCCCAATGGGGATGGAGCCTGCAACCCAGGCATGAGCCCTGACTGGGAATGAAACCGTGACCTCCTGATTCATAGGTCGATGCTCAACCACTGAGCCACACCGGCCGGGCTAAACCTAAACTATTTGATTTTGGAGCTCCCGAAGTTTGCCAAAACAGAAAGGGAAAGAAGGGCCCACTTCCCAGGCTCTCCTTGCACAATATATACACAGAACACTACAACAATCAATTGCTCTCGGTAGCGACAAAGGTAGCATTTGAGTACACCCTGCCAATAGCACATGGGTTCCCACCCTTCAAGACTACCAAGGCTTGAGAAAGTTGAGAATTTCTGGTAAGTCCTTAGGAAGGTTTTACAGAAACATGGGCAGGAGTGGTGTGGCAACACTGCATCCCTCTACCCTCCAGTCCCAAGACACACACACATACACACATAATGCCACCCACGCCTTCCAGGCCCATTTCCACCCGCACCCCCCTTGGACTGCCTTCCTTGACCACCTCACTGGCAGTGGCCCACCCTCCCCAACCTTTTCCAAGGTCCTGTGGTTTCTATTTTTTGCATCAAGCCCCAGCACTTGGCACTGACCACTTAGCTGGTAGTTATCTGCCCTCACTTCATCTCCCAGAGCCCTTTCAGTTTACACGAGGGAAAACCGGAGGCACAGCACCACTCAAAACCACATCTGTCCAGTGAGAAGTAGGTCTCACAGATACCTCAGCACACAGGCAGTTGTGAGAAGGATCCAGCTGGACTCACAGACACCTCAGGGGGTGTTACTGCCCGTAGTGAGCACCCCTAAGTCAGGGGCGTGTGGACCAGCAGCAGCAGCAGCATCACTTGGGAAATGATGGGGAAGTGGAAAGGAGCAAAACCAATTGTTGCCAGACCTTACAATCTTTCAAGAAAAGCGAGGTAGTACCAGCCTCAGACCTGCACAACTGGGCTCCTCTAAGCCCTCTGGTCACTGTGTCGGGACAACGCCCACCCAGACCCCACACTCCCATCCTAAACCCATCTGGGTACCCTCACCTGGGATCTTCATGCCCATATGGTCTGAAGAGAGACCCAGGGC